>JACXGK010002890.1:0-49929 GCA_016801125.1 Novumbra hubbsi
CCCCCCAGTGTCGATTCAAACAAGATACTATGCAGATCTCCACTTCTACGTATAGATGTTTTGACTACTGCGTTACATTGCAGCCTTTTGGCTTACAAGCCTTCTTTTAGTCATCGGGAACTATATATGTATTTACACACATATATTCCTATCACCCTCTGACTACTCCTCCTACCACTACTGGACAATTCGCACTGCTTGGTTATCCGAGCACTAAGACACTATCCCTGAAGTCGTGCGTTTGGATCTTACCCTTCACTCCGCGGACACCGCATCCTTACAAATGCGCATTCACCTTTTCACATGGTTGTGGGAGTGTTACTCAGGACACTGAAAAAACATAAATTTCATGAACAGTAATGAAACTTACAGATGGCCAAAACATTGACAATCTAGAAACAGTTTCTACAATAAGCCATTCCTTGAATCCCGTAGGCTGCCTGCACTACAATATATATCAAATCAAGGTTTCGTTTTCAACTGTGATCATAAACATTTTTAGATTTGTACGTTTACACATGGGTTCTTTCAATACCTATTTTAGGGGTCCTTGGAAAACACTGTCGACCTGGAAATGCTCCACCATTTTGACAATGTTTAGTACCTTAAACGGTTCTTCCAGACACCTTTAATTCTAAGAGAGCTTTGTCTTTCGGGCAACATTTTATATTAGTGACTCAATTCTCTGCAGACAATGAGCAACTACTCTTTATTGGAGTTACTTTTGAAATAACCTACCTCAAGCATCCCAGAGGTGGTAAGTTATTTCAGAATGCTAATTAATTTCCTTAATTGTCTTAATTACAGAATGTATTTCTGAGAACCGATGAGATCTAGTCCCTTGGCTGTGTTTAAATGTTATGAGTGCCATACAACTGAATACATACTTGGTAAATAGTATATCATACATGAATTGCAGAGCTCAATACAATTTGAATGCTATATTTTGTATCAATGCTGCTTAGACACTGGAATGATTAAGACTGTGAATATAACCTGACTATAAATATAAATATTTGACCTGAAGTTCTTATCATCAATAAACATATACCAGCAATATGGTTAGTCAGAATTCCTCCCAGATGCAGTAATTACTGAGGTGCTCAAGAAATATGCTCACAGGTTCATTTAAAGCCCTAAACATTCATTAACTTCCTCATCTTTGCTTCTCTTCGCCAATGGGTATTTTTAGTTTTCATTATGTCAGGGTGTTTTTACCAAATTTGTATTTTTATTGGTTCATTATGCTGGTTGACATGTAATGCTTCAAGTATTGGGTTGAGATGCACAGACTGATAAAAATCTATGCCTAATTGCTCAACATTGATACGTTTATTAACACTCAACCTTACAAAATAAATAAAGTGTTCTTCTCAATTTGTTTTAATACATTAATTTCCCAGATTTTTTGACTTGCTTTGGGAGATACTGCAGCTCTCATACACTTACACATTGTCAGATGATATTACTTGTGCTACACAGCTTAATTTGTAATTTAAATACTTCCTATTGTATAGCGGAGAATTCCTTAGAGAATCCCTGTATCATATTCTAATTTGCGTTTAACACATTGCCTTAAAGGAAGATACAAACAAACATGTCTCTACAATGTGTCTACAAACCTGTTGAACATTAACTAACATTAACTATTAACTGTGGGGTTAGAAAACCAAAGGAGGTATTTAGGCCCTTGCACAGACCTTTCGAGAGGCATGTGCTGAAAGTGAAAAAATAGGCAGAATTGTCAGATGACACACTAAGACGAATTATGCATGACTTTTAAGTGTGCTAAGTATACGTAACCAATATTAACAAACTCTGGATGATGTGATTTTAGATGGATATCAAATTGCTGCTTGAAGACATTGAAAAAGTTTATGATTGTTTGGACTGTACTGCCTACAGTAATGAAGAGTGCTCATGTCAAGTAGCAAAATTTTCTGGAAGATACACAGCCAGAACAGCTGCAGTAAATTGGCTGTGACCCAGTGGCCCTTATCTATTAACCTCTACCCTTTGCATGCTTTTGACAGATGGACCCCAATCCACACAATTACTGTCATTCAAGCATCAGGAGGACAATACACTCTACCCCCGCCAAGTAACAGGCAGAGCACATAGATTTTAGGAGAAAACACCCTAGTTATCTCTTATAATCTTATAAGCCCTTAAGAAACAGTAAAAGCTATATTAGCACAACAGTCTTTAATCAGAATGCAATGTTATTATTGTAGCACATCAATAAGATTAAACTGATCCCTGGGTGGGCATCATACCACTTATCGTATTACTGTGAGGTGTGACATCACTATAACAAAATTACACATTTTATAGGAATAAATTGATTTTGCTTTCGACAGAAGATAACAATGTTGTGTCAGAGAATATGCAGTGAAAACAGAATGACAGCCATTGCAGTTTATTGGCTTTTATCATGGGGAGACTCGACATATGACAGAGCTGCCCTCTCGGCCCCCCCATTGTCTCTAGCAGTTCTCAGGGGCCTTGCACGCTGCAAAAGAAAGGTTACTTCTGTGTGACTGACAAATGTTAAGACGGATTAACTATCCTGTTTCCCTGGAGTTTGAGACTGAGACATTTTGAACGTATAAAATGCCAAACCCAAGAACTCCATTGCTACTGGTGAGTACAAGGTGGTATGGAATTATGACAGGCTAATGGTGGAAGAAGATGGGTCTAGGGGGATGACAACATTTGCATTTGGGATGAAGACATTAAACCACTGGCCTATGCCCTCACCTCTCTTTTTCTTTGCATGTGTAGCCAGATGTATTTTCAAGTCTTTAAGGGCTCCTTTTAACATTATCCCTTGTATGGGGTTTTGTTAATTGCCTGTTTCATTGTACAATTTTCCCCAAAATTGTCACACCCTTTATTTACTTTTACAGAGATCCAGAATAAAAGGAATGCAAAGCCATTTATCAATTATTTTGCCTTTAAACTTTAAAAAAAACAGACATGACGCTGAAGTGAGTCAACATGTTCTTTGGAAGAACGAGATGTTTTTATAGGCGCTAGCACGCCCCCTTGCTATGCAGCACTCTGCAGACCGTCATAGTTATCTCAATACTGAGTCCTCATTATGTAGTAAACCCCTAGTCAGTGCCTTCCTATTGTTCACAGTTAACATGACAACTGTAGCAACAGGGACCTATGAGGGGATCTTGCAGTTGAAAATGTAGTCACTGCACATTTCATATAAAGACATAAGCTGAAGTAAATAAGGTGTATATGTATCTTGCATGGCACTTAATGCTGTTTTACATACAAACTTTGGATGCCTGGTGGACAACAAAATATACATTTTACTAAGACTATTCACTTCAGACAGTAGCCAATGCTTCAATATTGTATTATCCTAGAAAAAAACAAATGTTGCCTACAATTGAACAAACAAAGTTAAGATCAATATTACATTTCTGTCTGAGTTCCAGCCAGCCATTGGCAACATCCAGCAGATAAAGTCATCTTCACAAAAAGACCTAAGCACTAAGGATACTCCAGTTGCATCCAACAACACACATACTAAATGTTTGAAATCTGCCACACAAGCTGGTCCAGTTTATTTAGCCAAAGAATGGTTGAAAACATGCTGATCCCTTGGTGGAAGCAGCATGAGATCGTGAGTAGTGTGCCAGGGTCCAGGAAGGTGCGAACCATGTGGATGCAAAGATAACCGTGGCAAATTACTGCCGTTGTCTCTGATGAAATCCCAGTGTGTGTTTTAAATCCTCTGTGCAGGGGGGATTTGTCTCTCTGTCCAAACAGTTAATGGGCGTGCAGGCATTCTACTTGGCACAAGTGGTATTGTACCGAAAAGCTGCTGTTCAGACTTGTACCTCGTTTACAGCTGCTTTGCTAAGGTGTGTACTGTGCCTTGCAAAAAAGTATGACTTTTCTCACTTTACTATAAATGGTACATTAACATTTTGTTCTGTACAATTACCTGATGTTAATGGATTATTGTAAAGAGCATTCTACAAAAGAGAAAGTAGTAACAAAGCATAGATTGGGAAAAGGGTACAAAATTAAAGTATTTTGATATACAGTATATAAATAACACTTGGATTAATGACTGGTGAACCAAGGCTGCATCCCACCACTTGGATACTGACAAAAAAAGGCTTTCCCTTAAAACTCAGTGCTCAAACAATAAGGAGACTTCTGAGAGAAGCCACATAGAAGCCAAAAATCACATTGAAGGAGCTACAGAGTTGGCTGGGAGTGGAGATATGGGGCACCGTAGCATCATGTTGTGGGGATGTTTGAAATTGCTGGCCACAAACATCTTCCAACCAACCTTGAGTAAATCTGTCATTTTGAATGACCAAACTAACACTTTGTGCGAAGCTGTTACACACTTAACTGTACCAGCAAAATGAAATGAAATATGAAGTTGTGGGGACATAAAATACATATGGCAAATCAAAATATAAAACCAATATTGTCAAGGCAAATTGTTTCATTTAACATATCCAACTATTGATGATATAGTTTGATGTGCGCTACCTAAAGCAGTGATTAATTTACAGTGTAATCGCTGTGGCAAGGCATTAACAATTCTTTTTGATCCAGGACAAACAAAAGCATGGCAAATAGTAATGCAGAGACCAGGGTGCTAGGCCACTTGCTAGATACATTTTTGGCGCAGTCATATGGACTTTGAAACTTTTATTGAAATATCCACATTACAGATGGAAATGTATATTTGAACTCTTCATGATTTTTTGGGGCCTAAAAGCGTATTTATTATATTATATACTTCAGTCAGTAGATGATTTTTACAATACTGACTCCCATAACAATTCATCACAGACATGCGTTACTTGAGTGTGTGCACTTTGCATTCAGTTGAAAGGAAAATATACTTGGCCCACTACCACACTCTCCCAGAATGTATTTCTTAATATATTGACATACAATGTATATAGATGGTATGTTGGTCTGTTGACTTTTTCTGCCTGAAGCACCAACTCCTCTTCCCCCCTCACTCTTTCACTTCCAAGTCAGTTTTTTATCCCAACATCACAGACTAGATATTGGCACGTCGATTCCTGTCGAGGCCACAGACATATAAGTCAATACGTTACATTGAAGATACCGACGTTGGCGATAAAGCTACATGAGGAAATTGGTGAGATACAGACAGACAAGCCAGAAAGGTGGACAGATGTAGTTGGCTGATACTCTTGTACAAAGCCACCCCCAATGCATGCACATATACCTTCGCATGCATTAAGAGGTTTCACTCAAAACATGTGGTGTGCAAATGTTGCTTATGGTGGATTTTAAAAAGAAAGATACAGAAATAATTTTCTGAATTCTAAGCCTAAGATCTGGTCAGCAGTGAATATAAAATGCACATGGTTTATCATATAAGTTCTCTGGAGTACAGAGCAGATGGAAGCATATGGCCTAGCTAGATTCATTTGTGGTTTGGCAGAATAGCGTGTAAAGGATAGCCTCTCTGAAAAAATTCTTAATGTCTTTACATACAACCATTGTAAGATAATAAAAAAAGGTTAGTAGCTCCTCCTACCTCCTTCCTCGACTCATCTTACGAAACTGAAGAAGTCATCAAGCCAAGCACACACGCCATCCTTAATGTAAATTCCTGATTTAAACTAAACATAATGATGTATGCATACTGTTTGAGAAAACGAACGGAAAAATAATACATTGACCGATAAAGCAACCATTCTAAAGCAATATACAAATCTATTACTGTAATTATTAACACCAAACATTTATCTAACATCTAACAACACCTAGTTCCTCTTTGCATGATGTAATTCATTCATACAGTATGTTGCATGCCCACCCCCCTGTTATTAATGGCTTTCTGGTTATCCAGGTAGCCTATAAACAAGTATTCTGGACCTAATGTGAATAAAAGCCATGGACGTGTGAAAGGCCAGTTCAGAATACCGTGTCTACCCAGCATTTAATTTGGTTCTTTAGCTGGCAGACAAGTTGGATGAAAACAGGCATAATGCCAGATAAGATTGCCAAAGATGCCTTTCTAAACTGCTATAATAATGCTCACTTAAGGTAGTCATATGCTAAGACTGGTGTGGGTTATTAGATTGGTGTGGGACGTGTGGAGTGTCTACTCAACAAGTCCTTACACTCTCATATCCATATAATCAACAAAGTAAATATGCCAAATTACTCCCCTACTCCTTTAATTAATACATTTCAAAGCATTGTGAGGTTGTATAACAGCTCTTTTAGAGTGAAATGATGCCAGTACCAATACAAGATCAATCTAGGTACGAATATCACTATAGATCTCCCCAGATCAATGTATGTACAATGTATGTACAAAACAATGTTCTTCTTCATTCAAAACAAATTACCACTATAACGTACAAACTCAAATCAAATGCATAGAGAACTGAATGTCTTATCTGGTAAACATTCAAATAGTCTCTACGTTCAGACATTGTTAGGATTGTCTCAGCTACCTCTCCTTTATGTGAAAAGTTGAATACCGTCGAGGACACATTGCTGGATAATAGGTTTTCTACGTGCTGTAACCTTTGCAGCTATTGGTCTAAAAACTTCGAGATTTTTTAGATTCTGCTTGACACAGATTCACTATTCAAAGACAAATTGGTAGTTCCTCCCTCTAGCGTCTACAAGGGCAATAGAGGAAATAATGAATTTACAACTCCAGCCTCTTGTACATGGTTTAATTACAGTGAAGAAACACTTTTTGTGTATATGCTCTTGCGTTGTAAGCTCTGACAAAAAGAACATTGTCTGTAGGCGCTATGTAGATATCAGATATATATACATCTTGACACTTCAGCTAATGTGTTGTGCAACATGTGATACAATGCTCATGGTATGACTATAACCAAGCTAACAAATACTTGTGTGTACCTCTCCTAAGCTAGCTGCGCCTAGATAGCAAAATTGCTACTTACATGGGCAACTTACCTGGAGGAGAGAAATATGGCCAACAGCCTGCCTTTTAGGTTCACATCATTTTTTGTATTCCATCTGATGGCACACATAGTCCGGACCGAAATAAAACAAGACAAAATCAGTGACGACGCTGAATCTGTGAGTCTGTGAACTAGAGTTCTCATTTCTCCCTTCAGACTTGGCTCATGCTCGGCCTGTGCTCTAAAAAAGTATTCAGCCAGGGACTTAAAAGATAGACATGCTCTCTCCTCCCTGTCAGCTGCATAGCAGGAGCAGCCTCATAACAACACGATACTATAGTACTTAATATTTATCAGAATGATGCTGTGTGTGGTGTGCCCCTGCCAACAAAGTAAACCAGACACTAAATTGAGCATCTGCTGTTAATTGCAAACAACATTGGCTACCATCCTTATAAAAGCTAATTTCAGATTTCTGTTTCAGCACTAGATAATAGTTCAATACTACGTTGACCCAATAACAATTCATGCCATTTATGAATAATTGTATTTTTATTTTTATGTAAATAGATTCTATTATAATGATAGTCAATAAGTTACACAATTTCACGTTATGTATAATAAGCAACTGTTTGTGGATATTTACTAATGAGTCGCATTATGAGTTGCCGTGATATAATTCACGCATGTTGGAACAGCCTGCAATTTGAATTGTCTACTTAGATTTTCTGTGTGAGTTTGAATCCAGCACACAATCGGTTGGTGAATTTGGTTTCCATTGACCGTTGTCAACTAATTACATTTGTTTTCAACAAATTACACATACTTGCATCCACAAATGCAAGTTAAAACTCTACAATGCAAAAAATTTACCAGAGGTAAACAAGATCCAGAATCGCTGCTGCCTTCTCTTGGCCCAATCTCATTCATGATGGACTGAGACGAAGTGGAAAACTGTCCTGTGGTCTGACGAATCAAAACTTGAAATTCCTTTTGCAAATCATGGAGGCTGCGTCCTGCAGACTAAAGAGGAAAGGAGCATTCGGGTTTGTTATTAGAGCAACATTCAAATGCCAACATCTGTGATGGTATGGGGGTGGGTTTGTGCACATGGCATGAGTGAATTGCATATCTGAGATGACCCCATAAACCCTGAAGAATATATACAGATTTTGGAGCAACATTTGCTCTAACCACCCAAACTATGAACAAAACAACTGGTTGAGAAAATACACAACAGCAGGGTGGTCCCAAACACAGAGGATAACTATGTTACGCATTTTATTATCATCAGTAATAAAATAATTGTGCAATGTAAATAAAGTTCTTGAAAATCCATCAAACAAGTTCTAGCTTACAATGGAAGTCAACCAGATAATAGCCTACAACATGAAATGCATTGTTCTTTCAATTATCTAGCGAGTTACTGTAATTGAAGTGTTATCACAATGAAAGTTTCATTCAAGCAACAAATGTCCTTTTCATCAGTGCAGACACTATACGTGTGCTGTATCCTTACCAAGCACAAATAAATATTATAATGTAGTAAATTGTGCCTGGGTGCCCAAGACAAGAAGGGGATTGGAAGAAGGTGTTGTGGTAAATTAATGTTTTTTAGAGTAAACAACTTGATCTAATGCCTATCATACTAGTAATTTCTTAAACATTTTTTTGGGTATGTTTGGTAACACAATTAGTGCTTTCAAGACAATAAACTTCCTCTCTGAATATGTTTCAACAGAACTTTTGTATTTCATGCATCATCAGCAATGTAAGGGGAAGATGTGTTAGCAAAGGTTAGGGAGGTCTCTAACAGTCTAACTATTTCTCTCTAATAAAAGCCACAGCATAGAGCACACTCCACAAGTATTTAATACAGTCAGACTCACCATTTCTGTATAACTCAAGCAGATGTATCATTAAAACTAAGGGTAATGAACAGAAACAATGTTCTCCACTGCAATATGTCACAAGAGAAATAGTCCATGAATACCATTACAATTGGCCCAAAAAATAAACTGTCATATGACTCCGACAACTGCATGTTAAAGATGCAGTCAGGGACAAACTATTTCCAACTTCCCATTTTATAATTGATGTGTAATATGTTGTTATTGTACCGTATCTCAGTTGGCCTATTTTACAACCCGTTCCCAAAAATCACAAATTGTGTCTTGACCACAAAACATTGAACCCTGAATAAGTTAAACTAAATACTGCATCTTTTTGCCAGCTTGACTATGGCATTTGGAGCAATTATAGAATCTCATTACAGCAATCACTTAGTCACTAATCAGTTTGTAATCTACCATTTAACATTGAGATCATTTACCAACACCTCTTAATTGATCACTACAATTGGCTTATTAACAGGTCAATAGATAGAAAAGTTAACCATAGAAGATAAGACAGACAAGATAGAAAATAAGAGAATATACATAATTTGTTGTAACTGACAAATGAGTGGCCAGACACCTGGTAATATATCAGGCAAAGTACAATATTAACTCTGACTTGCATAGTACAACCGTGGTTGGCTTCCTAATTCATCATGTTATGAAGTGGTTTATTTTGTATTACACCTGAATCACATGAGGATTGGGTTTTCCAGTTCCCTATACAGTTACAGTAATAATGGTCAGAACTCATCTTTGCAGAGCAATGCCTTCACAGCATTACAGCCCAGAGCAAAACACAGAATGGCAGGATATTTACATTTTACAGCTTGTATTGGCTCTGAAAGAACAGGGGAGGAGGTTTTGTTAGGAAAATTGTCTCTTATACTAATATTATTTCATGGCAGCTCATTCCTGTTCGCTGGAATATTTGAAACTTATAGAAAGAGCTTGAGAGGAAATGGCTGAGTCAATTCTTTGTTGTAAAGTCTTTCAAATCATGAATTGGACATGGTCAACACCACAGCTCATTTCAGTTGTGAGTAGGCCAGCTACATTAAACCCTAGCTTGAAGGTATTCAGCTTAACTTGACACGCATCTACATGTATGGGCGAATGGGTGACTCCATTACCAGCAAAGACATTTTTGAGCTGCTATT
Organism: Novumbra hubbsi; assembly: GCA_016801125.1. Lineage (NCBI taxonomy): Eukaryota > Metazoa > Chordata > Actinopteri > Esociformes > Umbridae > Novumbra > Novumbra hubbsi. Next base: position 9,970 of record JACXGK010002890.1, read on the forward strand.
AGATGAGACATTCTCAGAATGATGAAGACTGATGGAAATAAATGGATGAAGCAGAACGCGACGAGTCAAACTGTAGATGATATGTCCCGTCGTTCTACTTCAAGTAAAACACTCTGGTTAAATTATACTATAAAGGGCAATAAACCAGCCCTCACAGACTCTTCAGACAATAAAGGACATAGCACTACTAGGATCGTTTTTTTTATATGGAGCCTAGCACCAGTCAGCACACTGTTAAAATGGACACAATGATGCAATGCATTAAAAATACCAAATCATTTGTATCTATTAATTTAAAAATGTACAACAGTCAATTATTTCTTATTTGTCATCAACTTCCCAATATCATTCTGATGCATGCAATCACTACAATCCATAGACATGCATTTTTTAAGTTGTTCATTTAGGTGTGATTACTAACATTGTGAGTTGCATAAAGGCCCAGTATATACTTTTTATTTACATTATATAAAAAAATCAATCCCATTTTGTTTCAAAATATTAAATTAAAGAGCTTAATGGTGCATCTTTTGGCCGTGTTTATTGTGATATTAGGGGAGTGGAAATATCAAACAACATTTATTTTTTACCTTAAATGTTAGAAGCCTACAATTGACTGGTCCTTCACACAAAAAACATACAGTATAGACCACACTCTAAAATTGCAGGTAATTCATTACCATTGCATGTGCATTTGCATGTGTATTTAGTTGGTCTTTCCCAAGCAAAAGTGATCATGACGTGCTGGCCAATAATATATGATTCCAGGCATTGTCCTACACCTGGAGGAACCCAGAGCCCACTGTTTCAGCAAAAGGTCTGACGATCTGTTTGAAGATTTAATCTTCAACCCTGCAAGGATGTGTCTCCCCACACCATCACTTACCCACTGCCAAACCAGTCATGCTAGATGATTGTGCAGGCAGCATAATGTTTGCCATGGCATCTCCAGACTTTCTTTTACACCAAAACCATGCCGTGCCATTGATTTACAATTTCTTATGCTTCCTAACTGGACAAATATATATATATATATATATATCATATATATATATATATATAAATACAGCTGTGGTCAAATGTTTACATACACTTGTAAAGAACGTATATGTCATGACACAAAGAACATTTTATTGATACAACTTTCTTCATCACCACAATTGATTGTTGAATTTTTGACATAGTAGATTTGGTCATATTTTCAGAAGACCAATAATAAAGTCATAAAAGAACCACATCGCATGACTGTTTTTTGTGACAAAGAAGGATGTGCTCCAATGAGTCAATCACAGAAAAACAAGCTTTGTGGTAATTATTGGAAACTGCCATGACATACGTGTTCTTTACAAGTATATGTAAACTTTTGATCACAACTGTAGACCCTTTAACTGATTTGGTGTAATACTGTGATGATTGCGTGATCCTTTTCTTTTTTAACTTCTTAGTTGATTCTTTGAATGTTTCTGCGGGAGCCATGAGTCTGTCGGAAAATAAACCTCTACCTGGCAATGGGGTCCCTTGTGGCAGCAGATGGCTGGGATGGGCCAGTCTTTGTAGCTTTTTGGTTGATGAGGTCCTCTGCCTCTGTGATACATTTGGATTGACTGACGTCAGTGCCTTTTGATCTGAACAGATTTGCACTGGTAGAGTAATGAGTGTTGCATTAATGTTTATGTCTCTGCATGACCCTCATCTTCCCCCAAAAGTACCTTATAACATTACAAAAAATTATAAAAATCTTGTTTGTTGGTTTGTTACATAACAAAAAAGGCACTTCATGCAACGTACTTAATGCAACTTATTGCCTTATCAAGACCCTATTTGCAAGACGTTCCAGTACCCCCTTTATCATGACAGATATGCAGGATATTTGTCCAACAGATTCTCTTGATGGTATTGCCCTTTTGACTCCATTATAATGACATGGTTTTGCTTGTGTTAACCGACGACAGGAATGTTTTCATTGTCTGAGATGACAATCTCGTTACGTCATTATGGTTGTAAATCCTTAGAAGGACCATTCCTTTAATAATGATTATTATCTGTTATTCCAGGATAAAGAGAAATAAGGGAAGTCATAAACCCTCTTATCGACATGTCCCATTCATGACCCCCAATGTACTAACACCAAGAAGAGTTGATATGGGGAGTGCGTTTAGTCTAGATAAAACCGTATTTTTAAATCCTGGTCTTGGGACGTTCAATGCAAGGGGGATATAAGAGAAAGACATAGGAGTTACAGAAGGGGAATGAAGGAACAGGACCTAACTACATTAAGGGATGTACTAGACATTTGCATAATGAAACTACTCCAAACACACAGTCACCGTAAGTCTCTTTCACGAAGCAGTAGGTGGCAAGGGGTCACCTCATAGCAGGCTTGTCCTGTTAAAACCATGGGGACGTTGGAGATAAGCTGATTTGTCTCCCTCTTTGGAGAGAAAGAACAGAGAGTGTGAGTGTGTTAATTTACATATTCATGTAGAAATTAAAGTGTTTCTGCAAGAACACACAACCTCGCCCAGATGCAGTTCTTTTAAGCATCTGTCATTCATGTTTTAGTGTATGTCTGTTTTCTTTAGTGCCTCTTACATTCTCTCGCTCCAGTTGTCTCTCTTTTAAATCATGGCACTGTATTTTGTCAATATTTTCTTTATCGATTTGCAGCAGGAAAAGGTACTGTTACTGTGGAGTTGACATTGATCTCATTGTCCAGACAAATTGCGAGCAGTTGTTAAAGCCATCCCTCTCTACAGGAAAACTCAGAGCAAAAAGTGAGATGGATGAAAAGGAAATACAATCTACATTCATCTAGGTCAATTTAAAAAGTGAAATACACAATGCTTATATTTTCGCCAAACACGTGTTATGCAAAATATTTTTGCATATCCACACTCCCCAGGTTACCAAGACACAAACATCACACTGTGAACAACAAATTACAAACAAGCAAGCAACTACCAATTTTAATGACAAGTCAATGGACATAAACAAGCAAAATGAACATAGCCAACGACATCAACTAGTGTATTCTGATCAGCAAACAACAAAGGTTCTCAATTGGATTCAGGTCTGGGAAACCTGAGGGTCAATCAATGGCATCAATGCCTTTGTCATCCAGGAACTGCCTACACACTCTGACCACATGAGGCCGGCCATTGTACTGTAGCAGGAGGAACCCCGGGCACACTGCACCAGCGACAATGTGCCTGAGGATTTCATCCCGGTACCTAACACCAGTCAGGGAGGTCTGTGCGATATTCCAAGGATATGCCTCCTCAGACCCACCGCCAAACCGGTCCAGCGGGATGATGCTGCAGACAGCATAATGGTCACCATGGCGTCTCCAGAATCACTTCTGTCACATGTGCTCACTGTGAACCTGCCCTCATCTGTGCAGAGACCAGGGCAACAGTGGTGGACCGGCCACTTGTTGTGTTCTCTGGCCAATGCCAATCAAGGTGCACAGTGCTGGGCTGGGAGCACGTGAGGGTGTTTTACCTCATACTGCTCTCATGGAGTCTGATGCCGAGAGTTTGGCCAGAAACATGCACTCCAGTAGCTCTCTAGAGGTCATTTTGAAGGGTCATTGCCCCTACTTTTCCTCCTCCGTGCTTTTGAGACTGCACATTTAATTGCACCAAAACAGGTGACATTGAACGCTTATGCTTCCTAAATGGACAGATTGATATTCAGATTGAAGTTGAATTTACTTGGTGCAAGTTGGTGCATTGTAGGAAGATAAAGGATTTTGCTAGAATTCTTTATTTCCAGAGATAAAAATGTATTGTGATTTTACAATAATACAGGTATGTTATCTAAAATTGTATTTCATTGTAAAAAATACTACTTTAGTTAGCCAGCTGACATACTTTGGTATGCTAGCAGTAGCATATTAATTGGAGAAAAATGTGTTTCTAGGCTTCTTTCCTGTGGACAACATCTACTGAACATTGCCATCTGCAGATTGCATAGAGTAGTATACTTTGCGCGCAAGATTGATTTATATCTTCCTGTGGCAACCTATGTGAGATGGTTATGTAGCTAAACAGCTGCAATTAGGCCAGGTTCGCTTTCTGGTTCATTAAAAACCCACTATATAAAATAATGTTATTATACTTTTCTACACTATACAAGATGCCTGGCATTTTTTTCCAAACTACATTGTATCGTTTGTTTTTCTTCTGGACCACATTACTGCTTCACAGAACACCACCACGACTAGTGTGGAGTGGCTAGACTGTATAGAACTAGTCCTTGGGTAAGATGGCCGGACCTATTGGGATGACAGATAGAACTGTATTTCCTATCTATGCTTGCTTATAACCCAACATATTAATTCACTGAACTTGTTTGGGAAAATAATTTAATTGGTAAACCTTCTGCCTACGCCTCCATCAATTGCCACGAGTGATTTGTAAACTTAGACAGATGGTATATTATAGTTGTTATTGCCCTTTAAGCATTCAAGTCCAGCGACAGGTCATATGGTCAAAAATGTTATGCCAAAAATGTCAGATAAGGTCCTCAGACAACTGTCACCTCCTGTACAAGTACATTATGCATAGAAATTTGGGTAAATAATTTAGCAGATTTTGTCAGAGATAGGAGGCAGGTGGGCACTTTGGTTGCTCCTGCTGGTAGATATAAAATTGTATTCTGCTACCATGCTAACTTCTAATATCAAACATGTTCTATACTGCATTTTATACAGCAGTTTCATTTTGATTAATTTAGCTAATTGTTTTTAATTGGGTACAACAGCGAGATAAAGCTAGATCTCTACTTCTCTTTCATTTATTGTCTGTGCAAGAGGTTTGAATGATGTGTACAGTGTATTGGGTATCCCAGTCTACCCTTTTGGCCTAAACCTTCCACTACCTGGGATTCCAATCTCATTAAGCTTCCTCTGGACAATCTTAAATGACACTTCCTACTGATGTTGAGTGCAGCACACTCCTATTTTCTCTGTAAATACTGTGTTGCAAAGGAACCGTAGCTCAGAAGCAAAGCAAACTCAGTTGAAGTAACATGACCTCAACGTATCACAGGATGTAATTGTAGCTGCCCTTGTCTCACATGGTTGACTTCTGTGTGGTGCCTCACTACAACCTGGAACCCAATATACTGCAGTTCTGAATGGCTAATCGGGCCAACACCCTTATAGAATGGAAAACATGCAAACATGACATGGCACCATTATTATGCATTAGGCTTTTTATCTTCTGACGTGGTCAGGAGATATGTGATTACCGCATTCCTAAAGGATTGCAGTCTGTATATTAGGGAAACAAGGCCTAGGGATTAATAATTAAACAGCCCTCTATCCACAGTGCAAGTAGCTATATTATTTGGTAACAGCAACAATCTGCTTTACTACTATTTTAGTAATAAAAGGTACAATGATAGATAATACTATAATAACAGAAGAGCAGGAAATAGAAGATAGGAATTGTCTGTGGCCACCACCTGCAAAACCATTCCCTTTTTGGCGGTTGCCTTGTTGTTGCCTCTCCAGAGCACCTGTTGTCACTTTCATCTGCACCAAAAACAGGTGACACTGATTCTCAATTGCTTATGCATCCTAACTGGACAGAATGATAACCCTGGAGTTGAATTGGCTTGGTGTAATACTGTGATGAAGATGTATTCCCTTATTTTTTTGAGCAGTGTACATTGTTCAACGAATTAACAGGACAAATGTTACCCGCAGCATCAAGTGATAGTTGAAACCAAATACAATTATCAGAGTGATGATAATGGGCTGTGCTTTGGAACTCTGATTCCAAAGGGTGGAAACCTTTCCTTGTTTTTTCTTTTTTGCTGTTAGTGTGTTGTATGCTCATGCACTAAAACATGCCAAAAATCTAAATGTAATACTATTGTTACAACTCAACAGCATTAATGTAAAACCCATATGGTTATAAAATATGCCTGTTTTCTCCACCATGCTTTTTCTATACTAGGATGTATTATATAGCCAGCACACTCACACACACAAAAAAAATAGAAAGCTAACATTTTGCTAACAAAATCAATATATGTCACTTTAAACTCATAGAAGTGGTTTGATAATAGTCTGAGCAATACAAAATAATTCCAAGCGTGGACATTCCAGTTAGTATACAGTGATTTTGTAAAGTATATCACTTTTTCCACATTTTGTTAGTTTGAAGCACTTTTGGCTGCAATTACAGCCTCAAGTATTTTTGAGTATGAAAGCTTGGCACACCTTTTTGGGCAGTTTCTCCCATTTTTCTTTGCATAAGCTCCATCAGGTTGGATGGGAACCGTCAGTGCACAGACATTTTCAGATCTCTCCATAAATGTTCAATCATGTTCTGGTCTGGGCTCTGGCTGGGCCACTCAAGGACATTCACAGAGTTGTCCCGAAGCCACTCCTTTGTTATTTTGACTGTGTGCTTAGGGCCATTGTCCTGTTGGAAGATGAACCTTCGCCCCAGTCTGAGGTCCACTGCGCACTGGAGCAGGTTTCCATCAAGGATGTCTTTGTATATACCTGCATTCATTTTTCCCTCGAACCTGACTAGTCTCCCAGTTCATGCCGCTAAAAAACTCCAGGAAGAGTCCTGGTGGTTGCAAACTTCTTCAATTCACGGATGATGGAGGCCACTGTGCTCATTGGGACCTTCAATGCTGCAGATTGTATCCTTCCCCAGATCTGCTTCTTGAAACAATCCTGTCTCGGAGGTCTACAGACAATTCCTTGGACTTCATGGCTTGGTTTGTGCTCTGACATGCACTGTCAACTGTGGGACCTTATATAGACATATATGTGTGACTTTCCAAATCATGTCCAATCAACTGATTTTACAACAGGTGCATGTAGTAGTGGAAGTTGTAGAAACATCTCAAGGATGATCAGTGGAAACAGGAGGCACCTGAGCGCATTTTGTGGTATCATGGCAAAGGCTGTGAATACTCATGTACATGTGATTGTTTTGATTTTTAATAGACTTGCAAACATTGGTCCGGGGCTCACCAGCAGTCCAGGGCCCATCTGCAGACGGGGGCCCTAAGCGTCTGCTTATGTTGCTTATGCTTGGGGCCTAGGGCTGGCCCTCGGTAGCAAGTTGCAACATATTATATCATATTTTGTGTCTTCTCAAACAGTGCAAAGATGCCCTTTCTTGTTTTAAATTTAAGGCAAATACTGCCCCCTTGTTAAAGATAAAGACCAAAAGGTTCTGAAAAAAAGGTTTTATTAGCTTTATCATACATTCAAATTATGAGAAATATAACTTTTTAACAAAAATATTATCAAACAAGAAATATTTTTGTTTCCCAGCCATGATTGTCACCCCAGTTTTAGGACCTTCTGCACCTCCCCAACCAGACATAAGCTATACTGATTCTCTCGGATTACCATCAATTCTGATTCCATTCAAATTTGGCATACTTTGGGAGATCTCTTACCATAAAGAATTGTATATCTTGATAGTAGTGGAAGCTTTCTCCTGGAGAAAAATTCAAATAGCTTCTTAATTGTGGTTTGCAGGCCAAATAGATTGATAGAGAAGGATGTGATGTAATCTCATCTCATAAAGCACAGTCAAAATTTAACAATGCCATATTATAGCCTAGATTGCTTGCCTTCAAAAGTGTTGCTGTGTCACATTTGTTTCTGGCTCAGACGTTTGTGGGTTTCCCTTAAAAACCAAGGGAGTTATGCCTGTCAGAAGGCCGGGACTTCACTAGGCTTCATCAAGAACAAACAATTTTTTACCCACTAATAGGCTTCCAGCAAATTGACAGAGGTTTCAGATGTGTTTAAGTGGATTATCCCTTTTGTAGCAAAATCATTTGAAAGATTCCTTATTAACTTACAGTGGGGAGAACAAGTATTTGATACACTGCCGATTTTGCAGGTTTTTCTACTAAAGCTACAAAGCATGTAGAGGTCTGTAATTTTTATCATAGGTACACTTCAACTGTGAGAGCCGGAATCTAAAACAAACATCAGGAAAATTGAATTGTATGATTTCTGAGTAATTAATTTGCATTTTATTGCATTACATAAGTATTTGATCACCTACCAACCAGTAAGAATTCCGGCTCTCACAGACCTGTTAGGTTTTCTTTAAGAAGCCCTCCTGTTCTCCACTCATTACCTGTATTAACTGCACCTGCTTGAACTTGTTACCTGTAGAAAAGACACCTGTCCACACACTCAATCAAACAGACTCCAACCTCTCCATAATGGCCAAGACCAGAGAGCTGTGTAAGGACATCAGGGCAAAAATTGTTCTCCCCACTGTATTTTCAGTTTTTTTCAACAACCTTTGCTCATTGTTGAGTTATCCAAAAATCCTATACCTTAACATGCATGACCATGTTTTGCAGGTATTTTTACCTGCACTATGCTTTACCGACTTCATCAGATATGCTTTCTGCTTTTATGATGAAACAAACAAATGTGTAACAGTAGTCTTCACACTATCTTGGCATTAAATGAGAACTATCATGACATGTTGTAATAGCTTTCTCCTGGCTTGGGTTCCCCAGTAACTTTACCCTTGCATCACCATTGCAAAACAGAGGATTAGTCTTGTTTCTTAAAATAAATGATAGTAGCGGATCTATTAACCGGAGAAGGAAACCGATAAGAATTATTACAGGTTACATTGATCCAAACAAAAGGGTATATTTTAACCGGATGCTATTTTTTCGATCCAATCTGTAAGCCTATGGACACATTTATTTTCCTAATCGCAAATAGAAACACTACTGGTAGTGTTGCTATGGTAACAAGGTTGCTGGCTTTTTTATAAACAGTGAACAAAAGACAAAACAGATTGTTTGGTGTGAAGTTCATAGAGAGAGCATTCAAAATTAGTATTTGTTTCTCCTTACGAAAAATAAAAACCTAACAGAATTTTGTACAGTCCTATTAATGTATCTGTAAAACCTGGGTTTAGAGGGCTTTTAAACCACTTCAGATTCTCTGAAGAGCCTACATGCCGTCTCTGTAGAAGTTGCATGGTCTTAGGCTGTTGTAAATAGCCTGCAGGAATGCTGAGAGGTAGTATTTATTATTGCAGAGGTGTTATATCCTAAGAAATCAGCAAGAGGTATGCCAGAGAATGTGTCAGTATCCACGCATATTAACAACAGCATTGATCTTCAACGGAAAACTATGAATAATCGACACATTACAAACAGTTAGGTTTCAGGTTTTTCTCCAGATTTGTTTTCATACAGAAAATAACCTTCTCCTCATATATAGTGGTAGATACTATGTGACATTGTGGGACTTATGAACATTGTGTTTATCACATCCCATTCAACGGCCCCCTTTCGGCATTCTGACCACTGGCCACGCGTTCCTGTCATCTCTCATTCCACTGTTGCATTCAGATTTCCGGACATTCTCCGTTCAACACCCAAACGGCCACCTGTTCCTGTCACTACCTGTTCCCCCACTGTACTCAGATCCCCAGACCTCCCCAACTCAATGCCATTCTGTTCATCTCCGGACAATTACACACACTTGTTTGTTAGTCCATCAGTTAATGTTAGTCTTCAGGCAATGTAATTTTGTCTTCAGAAGTGTTACTTGTTCCTGTAAGTTATTAAAAGGTAATTATGGCTTCTCTTTTGTACCTGTATTACAAGGCAGTCGTGTTTAGGCCTTTTGTTTTCTGTTTAGTTTGGGTTAGCAATTTTAGACCATCATGCCTTTGTTTTTGTTGTATAGGTCCTTGTGTCATGCTCCATAGCCTCTTGGTATATGTCCATGTCTATGTCCAGCCCATACATGATAAAAAACAATTCTTTGTAAGTTTGTGAGGAAAATACAATGCCGTAGTATAACATACAATGTAACCAAAAGAAAGAAAACTACACTATAAGACGTGATTTCTAGAAGATAGTCAAGGACAAGCCACAGGTCCTTCTTTCCCCCATATGAGATGAAAACAACAACCACTTATTTGTAGTGATCGTGGGAATAGCAGTGGAGCCAGAGCAAGAGTACAGAAAAGAAGATGCACACGCTGTTCTTGACTCACACAGAACTCCAAACGATGTACCTTATTGTTCATCAGCCACTCCTTCTTAACCCTTGTGTGATGTTCGGGTCTGTGTGACCAGTTAAAATTATATAATGAGTTACTTTCTCAAGATGAGACTCATTGGTCTTTGGTCATTCTCTGTGAAGAACATGTAAAATGATTTCATTGTAAATATTTTCATTGAGTGCGCACTAGTGTATCCCAATACAAATTGGTTTTACATACGTGATGTTTGGGTAATAAACCAGGTGGAAACAATTAAACATGGTGCAATATGAAACAAAAGGCTTTGCTCTGTACCTTCACGCTGACTTCCTCCTACCTGTGTGTGTGTACAACCCCCCCTGTTTTACAACCCCGGGCTCAATGTTACTGTTGGCAAGCAGCTTATGCCATTTGGGGTCCGTTGCCCCTTGAGGCAGTACATATCATCTAAACCTACAACATCTGGAATCAAGATCTGGGATGCCAGTGATGCTGATCATCATATGCGTTGAAATTGCAAGGTTATATGGAGTAGCCAGATGGAGGAGCCCCTGAGGAGAACCAATGGATGCGGGTTGTCCTGGACATGAAAATGACAGGCATCACATGCGATACATTTTTTACAGGAGCTCTTCAAGAGGAAGCTGACGATGGTAGGAACACTAATAAAAAAACAAACCAGTGCTCTCACCTCAGCTGTTGAATACCCAGGCCTGTCGATTTATCTAACTTTGTGTTCACGTCTGACACATCCTAGGTCTGACACATCTACGCTGGCCACTTGTGATATTCTTCAACGTGCTGGACATCTCGGCATACAACGCATTTGTCATCACAACCCAGATTGTAACCGAGAGAAGCTCCAGCGGAGATGGCTCTTTCTCGAGGAGCTGGGAAAGGTGTTAGTAAGACTTCAAATCCAGAGGCGACAACATGTACAAAGGACCCCAGCTTCTGCAGCCACCGTGAGGAGGTTTCTGGTGGAGGATGCTGGAGCCCCATCCCCCCGACCCACAGAACCACCAACTCCAGTACCTGAAGTGTGAGTGATGTTGTTGCATGTGTGTTTGTCTGACCTAGGCCTTCTGTAACCATGTGTCTGATTGAGAGAAAAAGAGAGGTGTTGATAAAATTTCTGAACTAACTAGGTGTTTTCATTAATCTATGCCACAAGTGGCAGCAACAGGAAGAAGTGATATGATGTGTGTGGACCCAAGAAGGACAGGAAGACATAGTACACATGCATCACATGTAGGAAATACATTTGCAACACAAATACAGTAAAACTCAGTCCATCCATGTGGTATGAACGGCATGAATTTGTTTTCATTCATCATTTCCATAAAATACTGTAATAATGTAAAATGTGTCTTTATAATTTGTTCAGTTCAAAGTAAAATATCAATATGAATGAAAACTTTGTTTCATTTATATTTGTTCAAAATGTATTCATTTATTATTATTTATATGGCAAACTGAATGCATTTGAGTTTCACAGCAAAGGCTTATTTATGTCAACTGTCATTTTATTTTCAAGAACGAGCATAGTACACCTTCTCAATTACGCAGTATAGCTGCATTCTTTTTAACATTCACCAAAGAGAGATGTGTTGATAGGCACATATTTCTATCTGAGTACAGACACCTTCACTGTTGTAGAAAGCAGATGCGATTAAGAACGGAATCAACATTCTAAATCTAACCCCCTCAAGGTTGTATACTGTAAAGAAAACCTTCAGAGGAACATACCAGAATCTTTTATTATAACAACTGCTTTCTGAATGTCTGTTTTGTAGTGTAATGTTCACACCAAAGGCCATTTACCTATAGTCCCAACTTGTTAAATCACTCTTTCCATGGTCCTACAGAGATAAACAGATGTTCTAGTCATCAAAGGGTTAAACTGGCACAGACCTTTTAGGTAAATAACACACGTACAGACAATCTATTACACTGATGAACCATGACTCAGCATAGAAGATGTTAGTCAACAATAAAAAAAAAAAATCCCTCAAACTGACCTCCTCACTGTGCTAGGGATCAATATAGACACATGCCCTTTTCCAGGCCTATCGTTAACATCTACACTTGCTTTAAACTTCTTAATATTTTTCCCATACCAAGCACGGCATACAGCTGCTCCACCATGGAAACCCATGTCATGAAGCTCCCGAAGCACAGTTTTAGTGCTGATGTTAATGCCAGAAACTATGCACTTATTGAGTCAGCAGAGCGTTGTCGACTTTTACGCACTTTTGTGGCCCAATGTGGCCTGTCGTAATAACAGAAACTATGCGGAGGAACATGTGGGGAGAAGCACCCAATCAACATCCAGAACACGCTTGTGTGACGCATATCGTGGGGACAGAACTAGATAAATAGTAGATCAGTCTAATCCGGTAGGCAATCATATTGGGCTCTGAGTTCTGGACAATACCCCAAAGAATGGACCATTTTCCCAATATCCATTTGAAAAGATGGGCAGTTAGTTTGGCTTTGTTAACTGCCACACATTTGGATTTGTCAAAAAACATATTATGATTAAAAACATTATGTATTTAAAAGGAAAGTTGTGTTTAATTAAACCTGAATGCAGTGCGTACACTTTCAACGGTTACCTTGTGGATGCTGCAGTCTTGGTTAACCGTTGATTTGAGCATTTGCACTGACTTTGGTGTATTTCTGGGTTAGATGTAATGTTACGGAGATTTCACAGCCAGGATATATACCGTGCATCTGGAAAGTATTTACAGCGCTTCACTTTTTTTTGTTATGCTACAGCCTAATTCCAACAAAATTCTACAAACAATACCCCATAATGACAAAGAGAAAAAGGTTTGCTTAATATATTTGCAAAAATTAAGAACGAAAATATGTAAATACCTACATGTACATAAGTATTCACAGCCTTTGCTCAATACTTTGCTGAAGCATCTTTGGCAGCAATTACAACCAAACGTCTTTTTAAGGATGATGCTACAAGATTTGCACATCTATTTTGGGCAGTTTCTCCCATTTATCTTTGCAGGACCTCATAAACTCCATCGGGTTGAATGGGGAGCATTGGTGCACAGCCATTTTCAGATCTCTCCAGGGATGTTTAATCTGATTCAAGTGGGCTCTGGCTGGGCCGCTCAAGGACATTCACAGAGTTTTCCCAAAGCCACTCCTTTGTTATCTTGGCTGTGTGCTTAGGGGTCGTTGTCCTGTTCGAAGATAAACCTTCACCCCCGGTCCATAGCGCTCTGAAGCAAGTTTCCATCAAGGAACTTTCTGTACATTGCTGCATTCATAATTTCCTTGATCATGACTAGTCTCCCAGTTCCTGCCGCTGAAAAACATCCCCACAGCATGATGCTGCCTACACCATTCTTTTACTGTAGGGATGGTATTGGACAGGTGATGAGCGGTGCCTTGTTTCCTCCAGACATGAGGCTTGGCATTCAGGCCAAAGGGTTCAATCTTTGTTTCATCAGACCAGAGACGTTTTTTTCTACAGGTGCCTTTTGGCAAACTCCAGGCAGGCTGTCATGTGCCTTCTAATGTGGAGTGTCTTTTGTCTGGCCACTCTACCATACTGGCCTGATTGGTCAGAGCAATGCTGAGTTCTGTCAGAGTGACCATCGGGTTCTTGGTCACATCCATGACTAAGGCCCTTCTCCCCTGATCGCTCCCCCTGATCTCCATTTTGAGTGTTATGGGAAGGCTATAATTTGTTCTTCATTTTTAATAGATTTGCAAACATTTCTAAAAATAATTTTATTATGGGGTATTGTGTGTAGAATTTTGAGGGGAAAAAAATATTTTCTGAAACATAACAAAATGTGGAAAAAGTAAAGTGCTGTGAATACTTTACAGATGCATTGTACACATAGAATTGTAATTCTGGATTTGTTAAATCCATTAAAAGGGTGTTTTTGTATATGCTGATCTTCTAATTTGAAACTTCCATCATTTTGGTTATATATATATTTTTTTATAAATTGTATTTCAAAGATGTCTAACCTTTGCTGTTATCATCAGCACATAAGTGGGTGCTTTGCTTATTTTCCTATTTGTCTAATAGGTATTAGAGCAGCAAAGCAATGTTTTTGCTGATGACTGACCCTTGTGCATTTTGAAATGGCTTCTGCGCAACAAGACAATGATGAATGCTAGCTGGGAGTTGAATCTAAATCAGTTCCAGGAGTCTTGTGTTGCATTTGAATGTGTTATTTGTATTAAAGGTTCCCCACTCAGCGTCGTATTGCTCTGGTTTAAACAGTTCTAGAATGCATGAGCAGAGTGGCTCATAGCCCTGTCTGTCGTTTTAAAGCAGGCAAAGCAGAGGATGGTATTATTAACGGAGCACTTTTCCACTCTTACACATCAAATCCCCTGTGAGCCCCTCACTGACTCACACTGTCAAAGCAGACTGGTGTGAGTCATGCTGCTGTGAACTTCACTGGGCCATTCCTTGGGAGGGGGGTTTTCTATGCTGAAGCGCAGTCAGCGCAGGCAGCTCAGACGACACAGCATCAGGAGCGAGGAGCCTTCTTACAGTAACCATCACACTCTGCGTGAAGCTTCTTTCTCGTCACTTGGACAATACATTTTAGGTCAGGCATCCTCATTTATCAGGTTTTTATTCTATATATTTCTCTCTTCTACCGACATCCACGAGGGCCAAACATAGTTTAATGTTGTTCACTACAGGACTGCACTGCACAAACTTTCAAACGGTTGTATCTTGCATTAGAAATAAAATGGATTAACAGAAGTTATCAAACACGCTCTCAAGACTAATCCTAGAACTGCAAGCTTATTCAGAGTTTAGGACTGGTTGTAATTTATGTAAATAAGTACCTGGAAGAAAAATAGAGAAGTGTCATGCTTTTTCTCTCAGGCAGAGGGTTTTATTTTAAATCTAGTGCAGGGCAGGATCACATAAAATTTCATAAATAGCATTGTGGAATTAGTTGGTTATTATCTTAATATGTGCCAAATCCTGGATGCATCCCCTACACACCAGAATTGTCTATTCTGGTTCAACAGTCCAGAAATTATGGTATGTGTAACATTGTAGAGTTGATATCAAGTTCCAGTTGTTGATAAGGATACCATAGGATACTACATGAAGAAAAAAAATACATTGTGCAGGCAATATATATATATATACACATAATAATTAAGTGACAACAGGTGCATTGAAAACGTCACCATTTCTCTCAGTAAATATATTTCCAAAGGTGCTATTGACATGAGATTTTCACAACCCAACTAATCCACACATACAAAGAAACCAAAACAAATAAGGTCATACATTAAGTTATGTGTAATAATGTGAAATGACACAGGGAAAAATTATTGAACACGCTTACTAAGAATTGTTTAAGCCTTTGTTGGTAATGACTGCTTCAAGATGCCGCCTATATGGAGAAACTAGTCGCATGCTTTGCTCTGGTGTGATTTTGGCCCATTCTTCCAAACGGTGCTCAAATCTTAAAGGTTTGGTGGGCCTCTTTTATGAATCTTGATCTTCAGTTCTTTCCATAGGTTTTATAATACAATTTACGTCAGGTGATTGGCTGGGCCATTCTAGCAGCTTTATTTTCATTCTTTGAAACCATTTGAGAGTTTCCTTGAAAAGCAGCCCCACACCGTGATGTTCCAACCTCCAAACTTTACTGTTATGGTATGGTGTTTTAGGGTGATGTGCAGTGCCATTGGTCCTCCAAGCATGGTGTGTATTATGGCATCCAAATAGTTAAATCTGACCACGCTATATTCTCCCAGTATTTCACTGGCTTTTCCAAATGTTGTGCAGGAAACTTAAAAACAAGCTTCAACATGCTTTGTTTTCCGCAACGGAGTCTTGCTTGGTAAGCGTGCATACCGGCCATGGCGGTGAAGTGCATTCCTTACTGTTTTCTTTGAGACAACAATAACTCTTAATTCCAGGTCTTTTTGAAGCTCTTCACAGCTCTCCTCTTGGACAAATCTTCAGATTATTATTTTCACTCTTCTGTCAGAAATCTTGCGAGGAGCACCTGTTCAAGGCAAGTTTCTGGTGAAATTGTTGTCTTTCCACTTCCGTATTATGGCCCAAACAGCGCTCACTGGAACATTCAGAAGCTTAGAAATGCGCCTGTAACCATTGCTATCAATATGTTTTGCAACAATTAGGTTGCGAAGGTCTTGAGACAGCTCTTTGCTTTTACCCATCATGAGATGTGTCTTGTATGACACCTTGGCAATGATACCTTTTTGAAGGCCTTCAGTTGGGAAGGACCAGCTGATATTAATTTGCACTGACAAGGGGCTGGATTGCTTTTTAATTACTGATAGATCTCAGCTGTTCAGGGCTTTCCATGCCTTTTTTCACCTCCCTTTCTTCATGTGTATTTCCCTGTGTCATTTCAGATTATTACACATAACTTAATTGTTTTACTTATTTGTCTTGGTTTCTTTGTATGTATGGATTACATGGGTTGTTACCAACATCTGATGAGAATTTCATGTCAATTACACTTTTGGAAATATATTTACTGAGAAATGGTGACATGTTCAATTTTTTTTTCACCTGTTGTATATTTTAACATTGAACAAGTAATAAAAATAAAGCAAAATTAGAATCCAGATTATTTGCCATCCTGAGGTACTATTTTGCTGATATATCCAGCTAGCTAATTAAAGTACTTGTTGTTGGCCTAATAATGTTGAAATGGTGTACTTTTCGTTAGTACGTTTTACTGTAAGTGATGCAATACACTACCCCTTTTCCAAACAGTTAGGACACTGTGTGAAATTGAAATTAAAACTGAATGCAACAATGGACCAAAAATGTAATTCCTTGATAAATATACGGCCACTTTGTATTTGATGCCAGCATTACGTTACAGAATAGTTGGGACAGAGGCAACAAAAGACTGGAAATGTTGTAATAAAAAAAAGAATCAACACATTAGGTTAATTGGCAAGAGCTCAGTACACATGATTGAACAGCATCCCAGAGAGGATGATGGGTTCAACACTCTGTGAAAGACTGCACAGGCAAATAGTGCAACAATTTAGAAAGGATGTTTCTCAACATACATTTGCCAAGAGTTTGGAAATCTCATCATCTACGGTGCATAAAATCATTGAAAGATTCATAAAAGCCGGAGAAATCTTCGAAGGCCAAAAACCAATATCGGATGGCCTTGATCTTCGGGCCCTCAAGTGGCACTACATTAAAATAGACATGATTCTGTAGTGGAAATCAATGCATAGGCTAAGGAACACTTCCATGTATTATTTTTGGGATGCCGCATCCTCCCGTCTAAAAAGAAAAGGGACTATTTGGCTATCAGTGCACATTGAAAACATTTGATGCATTAATAATCGAAAAATACAACAATGTTTTCCTCGAACCGTAAATCAGCTAAAATTCTATATCGGGCAAGAATGGGAAAACTCTTCAAAAATAATTTCACTTTCAACTACAGCAATTGGTCTCTTCAGTTCCCAAACACGTACAGACTATTGTTAAAAGATGAGGAGATGCAACTCAGTGGTATAAATGCCCCTACCTTTTTGAATTGTGTTCTTGGCATCAAACTGAAAATGGGCATACTTTTTCCCATAAACATTTCTCAGTTCTAACATTGGACATTTTGTCTTTGTACTATTTTCAATTGAATGTAGTTATAAATGATGTGCACATAATTGCATTCCTTTTTTATTTGCATTTTACCCAGTGTCCCAACTTTTCGTGAAACAGGGTTGTAAAAACCAACTACCCTAACAAAAAATGACATGTTGTCAGCCAGGGTAGGGTGTGAGTAATTTGCCTTACCATGGTCTGTGCAGTTACGTGTTTCAATTGAATCATTTATGTGAACATTAAAAGAGAAAATTGACCTACCCCCTCTTGTTCATTATCCCTCAGCTAATTATACAATATATATCAACACTTCCATACATGTTGGTCCAATGAAAAGTATGTGCACCTACCCCCATTATTACCTAGCAATCTCATTACATGAATTCATGCCTTTGCAAGAATAATACATTAGAACTTTTTAATAGAACATAATTACATATGTTCTTCTAGATGCGTTGTATTTATTTTGTTTGCATGTCAACATTTCAACACCAGCAATGCTCATGTAGAAATACATTCCTGTTAATGGCGTTTATGAATCTTTTTGCAGTTTATCATTTTCATGTGCCAGATTCACAGAAAACATTTTGTATTTTGTAATATAACTTGCTAGACCTATTTAATGGATTTCTTTCAAATTATTTCTATATAATGCTGAATGTATACAAATGTGCGTGATTTGAGATGTTTCCGACATAACCATGCATCACAACAGGAGAGTGTTGCTCTAGGAGAGTTCAACCAATGACGTCATTTTACCTTGTTTACCCTTTAAATTCGGTTCTGTCCTTAGTTCCCTTCATAAGGTATTGTTTGTTTGCAACTCCACTGAGCTCTTTCGTTTATAACTCTGCCAAGTGTATCAGACCTTTGCCATCCCCTTGGTTGTGACCTGTTCTCAGCCCTTGGCTCCCGCTGATGGCTGCTCACCCGTGTATGGTTCTACCGCCTGCCTTGTGACTTTGTGTTTGGATTTGTGGATTGAGTCTATTTTTTAATAAACATTATAGCGCTCTGCGCTTGGATCCTCATCCCGTGTTGGTGTATTCGTGTGAAAAACAATAAAAAGGAAGTTCTATTGCAAAACAAAAATATTATCTGTGGCAGACTATTATTCCCCATCTTGAATGCCAGTAACCTGCCATTAGTTTGTATTTGTATCAAACATAAGGCAGACCTGAACTGAATAAAGGTTAAACCAATCAAGTTCTACATTGTCTGCACTGCATTATAAGCCATTATGGGTTATCTGGGAGTTTGCTCTCCTGTAACCCATTGTGCATTTAGCAAGTATTTGTCTACTAATACTGTTAAAACTTTCAATTCTTTAGTCAACAAAAAATAATGTATGAGAGCAGAGGGCTGACATATTCGCAATGATTCAGGAAAATACCCACAGCTGGAATGCTGGAAATCTGGACCGAAAGCTGACCACTGTCATTGGTAATATAATATTATGATGCATGGCCACATCTCACTACACAAAGTAGACAGAAATATGGAGAGAAAGATTGCTGTGAGAGTCTGCTACAAATCTCTGGGTCGGAAATGATGGATGGGTTTTGGAAGTATGGCAATTCTCCATGTTCACCATGGTACGACTTATGGAACAGTCTTTGTAGGATTATAGAGAGTCCCTGACTCGGTCTTGGAGGAATGATATTAGAGGATACAGGAACTTGTCAATCCTCAACAAATGAGTATTTGGAGGCCTCCAAGAAAGGACTCCAAGCAAGTTGTTGATTGACTACTTGCTCCAAATTAATCCAAATCTACATTGCATTGTAACACATTCTGTAGATTTGTATTGCGATTGTAACAAATAATCAACAACATTTAATTATAATTCTATATTGGTTGGGTTAATGTGTGAAGTAGAAAAAAAGTAAGACATTAAAATGGCACATGAGAAAGACCATTATGCAAGCTCACTGAATATAACACAATGCAGTGAAGACCTGTGGTCTAACATGGAATGTGTGTATAGTTAAACTGTGTCATTAACCTAGAACACATTGCTCTTACTGATGGACTAGTCAGATTTTCATTTACGTTACATGCCTGTTTCAGTACATGTAAAAACAGCAGCGTTGTGGCTACAAATATTTTGGTCTCTTCCTAGCACAAACATTTATATTTTAACCGACAAGAAAAATGCTGTCCTTATTTCAAAGAAGGGGAAACCACCAACACTTTGAGGACCACTGACAGAATTGTTGCTCAAAACACGTGGTCAAACAAGCAGTGATGTGCAGTTTGCAAACAATTCAAACTCATGTACCAAGACTTTTTTAGTAACTTGCTTCTTTTTGTTGTTCACTCAAATGGCTGGCAGTAACATGATCACAGGCTAGATTCATACAGCTCCTTCAGCTCAGCGCTCAGTCCATCCGTTGTTTGTTGTAAGTTTGGTCTGTCAACTGTTATGATGCCTCACAAAGCAAGCCTAAGCGGCACAAGTCTTTAAAACACTTTTTGACATTTGGGAGGGAGACTAAAAGATCTAGCACCATACTTCACACTAGCGATGAGATCTTCTTTATGCCTACACAGGGGACACTTTCCAAAAAGCAATTTTTTGGTGTCAACTCACCTTTGTTGAGACTTGGTCTCATCTGAACAAAAACCCCGACCCCATCGAAAGTTCCAGTGACTTTGGCAAACTATACTCACTTGAATTTGTTGTTTGTTAACAGCAAAACGTATTTAATGGCAACCTTCCCAAACAACGTGTGGTTAGGTGACCAAACTAATTTCTGCATTTATCCAACTGTGATCCTTGTACATTCTTTGGCCACTTGAGCCATCCTTCTCACTGTGCGTGGGGTCAATATAGACACACATCCTCATCCAGGCCGATTGTTAACATCTTTATTTGCTTTAGTTAAACGTCTTTATTATTGCCCAATATTTGGAAATGGGCATTTTAAACTGTCAAGCTATTCTCTTATGGGGGGCCTAATGGCCGCTTTATGATGTTATAGTAATCTCTTATGGTGCAATGTGTTCGTGTGATTTGACATTTCATCACTTTATCTAAAGCAATTAAATATGACTTTATAGCTATAACAAACCATGAAAAAGATTATGATGCACTAATAGTGATTTGCAGCTCATCTTTTTCAGACCCCATTTTTTAGATGAATCACAATGATAATTATAATGCTGTATGATCCTTTTTGCCAATAACTGTGAAGCACTATGCTTCTTTACTTTATAGGTTCTTATAGTTAGACATATAATGCATTATAAGTATTTGTATACAACATCCCAAGTCCCTTTAGTCTTTCATTGTGCTTATAGTGCATAATTACTGTATTACACTGCATCATGTATAATGCTGTATAATGTGCAAATGGCCTTTAAATAAAGTGTTTTTGAAACGCTAGGTCATGGGTATGATATCACATCACTTTTTACTGCACTAATTGCATTGGTAACAAGTTTTTTATAGCAATAAAGTGTACTTGGGGTTTATGATATATAAAGTGTTTAATGGCATCAAAATCATATTGATACACAATATTCATATGAAGTCTAGGCACATGATACACAACCAGTATGTAATTACTTCAAAATGTCTGTGGCATGTACAATATTTGACAAGACTATGGGAATACTTTTTTGACAATTTATAAAGCCCTTTTTACCTACCTTTTACCCTTTTTAATCCCTCTTTGTCCCAAAGAGCTTATACAAACTCCCAGCCTGAAACCCCAAGGAGCAAGCAACACCAGTGTTAAAGCATACATATAAAGCAAAACTCCTTAAATGGGGTTAAAATTTAGAAAGAAACATAGGAACGAGACTTGAGGGGTGACCAGACCTCTGGCTGGCTCTGCCCAGTGAACAGAGTAAAGATTGTAATAATTAATTGTAGGATTGTTAAAAGCTAACACCCTTGGCCACAGCTCTTGACCTTTTCCCAAAGTTGACTGTACTTAAAAGAACAAGGCAAAAACATCCTAGGTGACTGCAGCCCTTTAGCTGGGTCAGAGGGGACAAGGACAACATCAAGATATGTTTTTCCTTATACCCAGTTTGCCCTCTACCAAAAAGC
The DNA here is from genome assembly GCA_016801125.1 of Novumbra hubbsi. Lineage (NCBI taxonomy): Eukaryota > Metazoa > Chordata > Actinopteri > Esociformes > Umbridae > Novumbra > Novumbra hubbsi. Next base: position 31,673 of record JACXGK010002890.1, read on the forward strand.
TGAAGTTAAAGAAGAATTTGACCTTTAAACATGTGACAAACCTACGCGCACAGCTGAACTGATCAAGAAATGGCTTGGTGGAGAGGAAGATCAACGTCCTGGAATGGTACTGTGACGGCTGCACTGTGACGGCTGCTCCGTGTGGCGCTAAATTTTTTGCTTCACATTTCTCCTCGCACACCAGTCAGAGCCTGGACCTCAATCCTATAGAAAACCTTTGTGGACAACTGTAGAGATGGCTGTGCATAGGAGATCCTCTTGCAATTTTACTGAGCCATTGCAAACAATGGGACACCATTTTAAAATCCAGGTGTTGATAGAGACCAATATGAAAATTCGTACTGCTGTTAATTCGTATTTGATGTGTTGATTACAAGAACTTAAAATAAAAAATAATTTAGGTATGATTCTTCTTGATTTTAGGCCTTTATAAATAGAGAACACCGTAATTATATACATGTGTATGTAATCTTTTGATACCACAGCTCATTTGAGCTGTTACACTACAAGTGGAATGAGCAGAGAGTTGATGCTATATAGGGTGAGCAACATCGTAGATGCTGTAGGCTATGTGCATAGATAGACCTTTTATGAAATCGTTACATATGTCATGAAAAGAGTTGTTATCTAACAGGCCAAAGTCATGAAAGCCTGTGTGTTTTACAGCAGAGAGAGACAGTCCAGGCATTGTCTTTTTTAAATAAACATTCTGCCAGAAACCCCAAATTTAGACCGACCCACTGGCCTATGGAAGGTTCTTTTCTTCTTCACAAATAAACTGTGAAATGTCCCGGACAAGGAAGACGATGAAACAAAAAACGAATTGTAATTGAAGTTTAAACAGTGCCTTGGAAAATATTCAAACAACTCACCTATTATGTCATTTTACTGAATTACAAATGGAACATTCACAGTTTGATTTTTCTTAAACTTTGACACCAAAAATGAATTGTTTAATGGTGATATAGTTTTTATTTCTGGAAATAAATGTAAGCGAAATAACACAACAAAATATATTGCTTGCTTTAAAATCACAGCCTAACTAATGATCCTTCAACAATGTTTTTAGTCTTTTTATTCAGAAAATGTGATGGCACTTTTATTCGCAATTTCTTCTTTTATTTTTTTTTTCCACCATAAAACCAGCAACACCACAATTTATATTTTTTGTCAGTGTTTTAAAATATCAAGGTCTATATCTACAAAAACAATTCATCAAAAATGTCTATAAAATAAAAAAATAATGTCGTCAACAATTTTGATTGTATTTTTTCTTCTCTAAACAGCACAAATTGGGGTATTTGCAGCATTTGCAGAAGTCAATAACTTAATTTAGAGGAAGAATTACGACAGGTGCATACAAGATAAATTGGGATTCATTAGAACCACTTACCCTGCGGTCAGTCTCAGTACATGATCCAACTGACCTAGACATTTAATTAAATCCCCAATTAAATCCCCCTGCTGTGTGCTGTTGGGGACCCAAACAGCCAAGGTATGAATCCAGAAGTATCAGCACTGCAGTGGAGCCACATTCAGCCTCTCTCCCCCAGAAGAGCCAGACAGTAAATATAACCTTCAGTGGCTAACACAGACATAGAACAAGCAGAATTACTTTATGTAACAATTCTGTCACTCACTAAAACTATTCTAAAGTGATATTAAACCAAGTGAGCTTTATTCTTTGATTGACACCATGGTATTATCATCACAGCTGCAAGTTTTTTTATGACGAAATGTCATTTGTTTCAATTGCTGAATAAATTGATTACGACTTGGAAAAGTGTGTTCTGCTGACTCTCTGTTCATGTAGTTATTAATGTTTTCTTCTGAGGAAAAATGCCTATTTTAAATCTAAATGACTGGGTCATTAGCATATGGAAAACATGCAAAACCACTTAATTTAAAAGAAAGGTCTGTAATTCCATTTATTTTCTTAAATAATTACTTTTTTGTTACTTAATTACATTGTTTTGTTTTATTTCATTTGTGTGTTCTACCTCTGATCATAGTTGAAAACAACATAGTTGAAAACAATCTGTACCCCTCAGACCTACACCCAGATTTTACATGAAATTCAAGTGCACTTGACCAAGCAAGGGAGAGCGATGATCAGCAGTTCCTTAACTCACTACAGTGTTTGACAAAAATGAAGTTGGAAAACATTTTAACAGTCACCTGTGTTAGACATGCAAGTACAGTTTGCTGTGTATTGTGGGTGAAATCTACCCTGCGAGGAAGCAGTTGTTTGCTAAATCAAGGGAAGCTGAGACAGCTTTTATATATTGGACCTGCACTTAAGATGGCGATCAAACTGCATCCAGCTTCAATGTAGGTTCCCCGAGGCAAAGTGATGGGGGCTTAGAGGCTAAAAATATGTTAATTGAACTACAGTGAAAATCGTTTTTGGCCTGTGTTTGCCCCAGTGGAAAAGGAAGTGGATAAAGGCATAAAGTGTTTCTAATTACTCAGATTAACTGAATGTAAACAGACCACTGCTATTTATCTGGGCAGTACATTTTTATAAGCTCATAAAAAACATTATATAACGTCAGAAAAACATTTAAATAAAGAGAATTACAAAAAAGTAATACAAGTACAAATAAAAAGACGAGTACAGATGATTCATCTCTTGTGGCATGTTTTAAAGAAATGTAATCAAGAAATATGAAGAAACTGCATAAGTTGAAGACCATAAACACAGTGGATGACAGAAATGTATCAAGCAAGTAAACATTATGCTTGTGAGTAATTTTTCCCCAGATCCACTAAATTAATCTTTCATCAAAAACAATAATCTTGTTCCAAGACACCTCTACCCAAAGTCACAGGTCTGATGGAACAATGCATCAAACGTTGTCTTCATGGACAATCAAAACAGTGAGAAAAGCCATTGATTTAAGTCCCACATTTTCCCACTACAACCAACCTATAAACATCACTTCTGCACCACTGTTTATATTCCCCTGACTCAATTCAATTTTCCACACCATTGACATTTGAGAGGTTTTTGATCACTATCCGGCGACAGTCATTTTTCTTTAGGAAAGCTAAGAATTGGCTACAGTATGTTGAGGCCAGTGGGTGCTGATAAGTGCTAATCACTTGCAAACCGTGGCTTAGAATCGTGACGTCATCTATGAACATTCACTCGATGCACGAATATAAGCTCAACTCACATGCACTGATGCTCGAATATTGTTAACAAAGACATATATTTGTTAACAATATTGTGACTGGCAATATTGTCAAAACATTCACATTAAATAAGGATTTTTTAGTTCATAGATGTATTGTTTCATAATAGTAATATTTTATGGTATAACATTATAATCAAATGTTCATTCCTCAACAATTTATCAACTAATCAGCTATATGAGTTATGCAGCTGAAACATGTTAAAGTGAAGAACTGCTTTTCTGATTAGCCTGATCATCCAATGTAGTTTTTTCATTAAAGCAGAGCTCTTGCATGCTACTCAGTAGACAGTCCATTTAGATATAATGTATAAGGAAACAAAAAAAGGGGTGTACATCTTTGTTATGTTAAAGAAATTCTTGGGAAGTTGCAATAATTGGACCAATCCTACTGGTTCTATGGGGGCTTCACAACAAACCAAAACTGATAATTAAAGATACTTAAAAGTGTCATCAAAACCTGTCTATAGAATAGGACAGAGGAATTAGATATGTTAGTTTTCTAATTTCTAGCCACATATTATGACCCCTTTTACAACCCCAAGCTGCTATATTTGTCCAAACAAAGCAACAGGGCCGTTAAGCATTATTAAAGGTTTTATGTACACGCTTATATACACAGAATACATGAATCAGATTAATGTGAGTGTCGTGTAGGACGTAGGAGATTTTTTGCGATGTATGCAAAACAGACCTTACCAAGTCAAATAAATAAACATAAAAAATTGCAGGTTAAACCAAATGGATGAATTTACATGTTTCAACTGATAAAATACAGTAGGTCAACATAAAAGTAGTATATATGTATATATATATATATATAGTATTCATAAAAGTCTGAATCATTAACTTTCAATTGTTTTAGGTTGCATCAAATATATATTTCTTCTGCGAACTGCTTAGCTATACTAGACAGAAACCCCCACTTTGGTTTGAATTCCCTCCAGGTTTTGTTATGAGATTTTCCAATACAATACTGGATTACCTAGTAAGGTCAGATAAGCCTAACAGAAATGCCACTTTTTTCTTAGTTTTTTTACTGCTATTTTCTTGTCACAGTTGAGTAGGCTACACTACTTCTCAAATGAGAGACATATTGGATAAATTGCTTGAGCACTTTTGCCCCAGCATGAGGAATGTTAATATTCTTATTTTTGTAGCCAATAAATGTAAAAGCCTTAAATACCCTTTTGTCATTCATACTGATGGAAATTGCATGTGACCTGGACATGTGTAATTCATGCATATGGATGTATAGATATTGAGTGCATTTAAGTGCATTTGTAAAGTATTCAGACCCAAACTTTTTCCACAAGATGATACGTTACAGCCTAATTCTACAATTTATTCAAATAATGTGTTTTTACATGTACATTTTACTTAGTATTTGTACTATCATGCATTATTAACTTGTTGCAGTTTTTGGTTTAACTGCTACAAATATAAGGTTTACAATATAATTATGATGTGTAATATTTGTATTCTAACAGATTTTTGAACGAATTATTGCTTTTGTTGACACCACTTTTGTTGACATACTTTACAGCGTTTGAGTGGTTTGCAGATGACGCTGATGAATTCTGATTTGTATGTATGGCCGCGACGTTCCTGTTTTTAGGTTTGGGGAACGTGAGGGCCAGTCAGTGGCATCAATTACATCTTCATCTAGGAACTGCCTACACACTCCGGCCACATGAGGCCAAACATTGTCCTACTACTTTTCATACACTTCCCAATAGCATTCTGATGCTAGTCACTACAAATGATATACATACATTTATAATTTAGGTGTGTTTATTAACTTTGTGAGTTTAATAAGGCCCAAATATGCTTTTTAATTACTTAATTAAAACGAAATTAGCTTACAATACCCACCATCTTGTTCCAAAATATTAAATCATATTGCTCTAAGTTTTAAGCTATGTTAATTGTGCTGTTAGGGTGCTGGGGGAAAACATACCTAAACTATAGTTAGAAGACAATTATTTATCTGTCCTTTACACAAATACAGTACAGCTCAATCTCTAAATCTGCAGCAATTTCTGTTTGTGCCAATGGGTACGCATTTAGTTGGCCTTTCACAAGCAAAAGTGATCACAACTTGCTAGCCAAATAAAATAGGCCAGGCATTGTCATACACCAGGAGGGACCCAGAGCCCACTTCACCTGCATAAGGTCTGACGATGCATCTGAGGCTTTCATCCCTGTACCTAACAGCAGTCAAGATTCTGTTGGCTTGCATGTGGAGGCTGTGCGACCCTCCAAGGATTTTTCTCCCCAGACTATCACTGACACACCACCAAACCGGTCATGCTGGATGATGTTGCAGTTAGCATAACATTTATTACAACGTCCCCAGACCCTTTCATATCTGTCACATGTGCTCAGTGTGAACCTGCTCTCATCTGTGAAGAGAACGAGGTGCCAGTGGCGGGCCTGCTAATTCGGGTGTTCTCTGGCAAATGCCAATCGAGCTGCATGCTAGTTGGGCTGTGAGCATGTGAACAAAGGAGCATGTACCAGTCCTGCTGCTGGGTTCATGCCCTTCTATGTCCCTGTCCAGTCAGAAGATAAAAGGGCCTGGCAGAACCAACCATTAAGTGAATCTTTGGGGAATGTAGTATTTCATTTTCTTAATGGAGGTAAAAATTATGGGGAGGATTTAGACTTTCCTCGTCTGTAGTACACACTTCAGTCCAGTCGGTGGAGGAAGATGAAGCCCTGTGCTGAAGGGGTGACGCTGAACATCACTGCAGAGGCAGCTGCACAACCCCTGGGAAGGAGATGCAGGAAAAAGTGCATTTGCCCAATTCTTCAAGAACACCCACATCCATACCTCCCACATCCTCTCTGTGTGAGCGGCCAGGGTGAATCAGGGCTCACCTTCCCCCAACGGATTGCCAGGTAAGTTTAGAGATATTTAATTTTACCCCATATTCTCATGTCTTTGTTAATAATTGCCCTCTAGAGCCCTAAAGACCTAATCAGTGTCAGTTCCCAGTTTATATCTCTCTCTCTCTCAGAAAGATTAACTGGGTAATCGTTGGGCCAACTCCCCCAGGAGAACTACCTGGCCTGGGGCTGCAAAATGGGGCCCTTGAATGCAGCCCAGCTGATACCCTTAAACGAAGCTCGGCTGCCATCCCTTGCCTATGCCGTGTCGGCTGTTACGTTTCTGTGTTCAATGTATTTTGGTTCTGTTTGTTTTGTTTCATTGATTGGCTTCACCTGTGTCTAGTTCAGTCTTCACCTGTACCTCATTTACCCCTCATCATGTCCCATTTTAAGTTCCTCCTGACCGAGTATTTCTGGTCAGTCCATGTTGGTGTGTATAGCTGTTGGACCTTAAATGTATTAAATAAACAGCAACAAACAGTACTTGGACGTCATTCAACACCTTGGTGTTCATACAGCTGAATAATTAATCTCTAGGAGTTCAACATTCATACAATTGTGTGGCTCCAGTGCTTGATGACAGTCAAAGATTCCTGTGTTGCCAGTGTTTCAACAAAACAATTTTTAAGAAAGTGAACACTTGGACTCAAACCGGTTTTGGATAATACATGACGTGTAGTACAAATGTATCGACAATCACTGGTTGCGAAATGTGTGAACTTCCTTAGTTCAAGACCTTATAATTAGGCTGTGGACTGTGATAAGTCCATCCAGTGAAACCATGTTAGTTAAGACAGAGGCAAAGCTCTAGCACACAATTTCAGTTTAATAAAAATTGCAAGGAGAATAACAAGTTGACAAATCTCTGTAGTAGATCAGAAAACCGCCAGTACTTATACAGGTAAGGAGTGTGTTAAGATACTGCACAGATGTCTTATGTCTACAATACATGTTACCCACATGGCTGCCCATCTTATTCCAGAACACTAAAGGGGCATTTTAAATGACCTTCACAACTGAGATGGGCCACATACCTTCAGAACAAAGAATATATACACTGATAGCATTAACAGATTGAAAGAGTACCCAATAATCAACTGTTACCTTTCAAATATGAGTGCCAACACCAAATAAGCATAGACTGAATCCTCGATCCCACATTTACACCACTATTAGCAAATCTGGCATTCCTCTTCTTGTCTAAACACAGTTTCTGTACTTTCCAGTCAGCTCACTACTGCATAATTCAGAAATATACTAGTTCAACTAAGTGGTACTGTGTCTCTGATACAAGTCTGGGCCCTTTCACTTTAAGCCGATTGGGTTACATTTTTTTAGCAAGCCTCGAAGCATTGGCTTTGTGCATTCCATCAATGAGTTTTTACCTCTTATATAATCAAGTTATTGATAATATGTATAGTTTTCAATTACTATTTTTCTTCCCTTTAATATTGGTAGTAAAAAGGTATTCAAAGTAAAAAGCCCTTACATAACTTTAGCCTTTACATTAACAAAAGATACATTTTCACTATCAACTCCATGTTTTTCATGTTCAACTCCAGCTCGGATCACTCAATTAATTCTTCAATCGCAACTATATTAAACTTGTTTATAATCATTGTACAAATGTATACATGTTCACTAACTAATAGAAAGGAACAATATAACTGCAAAATAAAGGAAAACCTAAAGGAATTTCAAGTAAACAAGGTGGGAGTCGGAAAGTTGTGTACAGTGCACAAAACATGTTTATGGAGATTAAATAATTTCAAATGTGTCAGTTCTCTTCAAAGGAGAACAACATCAAAGAGAGAGTTAAAAACCAAATGAATGGGTAATTTTTGTAAGGTGTCAATTGACGGTAGAATTTTATTTCAGCTAGATCAACATCTAGATGCATTCACTAGTCAAAATCAGTTGTTAATTAACCTTTTAATATTTACAATTTTGTTTCAGATTAGGCACCTATTTTTTATTTATTTTAGGTATGCTCACTTCACTCCATGCTTTGTCTCATGCTCGTGCTGATTCTGTATATTTTCGTAATTTGCCCTGACCTCACACACCTTCAAGAAAGTACATACCTACGAACGTCCTGGTCTATGTTCCAGTTGCAACCATGGTAGTGGAGTGGCTGTCCTGGTAAAAATATAACTATGTCATATTTTAAAAGAAAAATGCTGTATAAGGCACCATTAACACACATTAATGCTAGATTAACCATGCTAGCGTTTATTACAGTATATGGCATCCGTATGTTTGATGCAATATTTTACATTAGGTAATATTTCTTGAATGGATACAGTAGATACATATGTTGGTGTATTTTTGTACAACAAATGATTAACATGTATTGTATTTTTCTGTATTTCTGTCGTTTTACCCATGTATTGTATTTTTCTCTATTCCGTCGTTTTACCCAATCCTATTCATCAGTGAATAAGTTGGATAGACCACATCAAGTGTAATGAGTTTAAGTTGTCTTTTAAACAAAACAAAGTGTTATGTTGAGGACAGAACAAACGTGAAACAGGGAATTTTGCTGTTATTGTACCATACTCACATCCAATATGCGTCTTCCCTCAAACGGTACAACATCACTAAGAAGGTAATAGCGTGCAGCTGACTGAAATACACAGTTTTATAACTAAGAAATATTGAATTTTCAAACTCTGACAATTATTACATGATCCATCTGTAAGAATACTTTTGGGTATCTGGCGCAGCTTGACTAACCCTAAATAATTCCACGTCCAGTTTAGTGGTGCACAAGTTACATTAATGCTCATTAGCAGTTAACACAGAAGTACATTTTCTTTCTTTCTTTCTACTTTCCCACTCTCACTAAAGTTGTATTGCCATCAGACTTTCCTGTCCTATCCAGATGAAACACAGAAGTCCCAACTGTCATCCCATTTCCAAATAAAGGTGACATTAAGGGTAAGCAGTTTTTTTGTTGCTTGAAATTATAGTCGTTATTTAAATAAAACTACAACTAACAGGTCCTAATCATTATAAAAATAACATAGTTAGAACATGGGATTCCGCCTCTGAACATTTTGGAATAGCCCAGGTCATTTGATCCAATTACAAAAAACAAAGATAAAGTTATCTGCTTGCTTTGCGAGCTGATATTATGAAGCTGTAATGATGTGGCGGGAAAACAAGCATCTTCATAGTGTGCACAGTGTTTGAATTGCACAGGGTTGTATCACTCTGCTTTTCCTCTAATGAACAGCTCCATGATGCATTTAAGGTCAACAATTCCTCACTTCAAAACATCACTCATACCATAAAGGGAAACTAAAACAAAGTAGCTGAACAACGAATGTGGAGAAATGTCTGTTTAAGAAGAGGAGCATCTGGCCCGACCAAGTTTCCAACCCAGGATTTTTATGTTAATCAGGGGTCCTGCATAACATTTTCTTCTCTAAAGATCTGGAACACCAGGTGTGGGCCTTCCAACCCCACCCTCCTGAGCTCACCTGGAGAGATGGGAAACTCTGAGTAAACTGGAAAGTCACTAAATGCATGATATTGTGGATATGTATCTGTAGTGTTTGGATTTCCCCTGTTCCCCATAAAGGGCAGAATGGTCTGATGAGCTTTATTGTACTGTATTGGTTAATGATAAAACTTTACAAGAACATTGTAGAAAGTTTTTTTCTTGTTGCAGGTCTGTGATACAGTTGTGGACAAAAGTTTACATGCATTTGTAAAGAATATGTCATGTCGGTATGAGTTTCCAATAATTACAACAACTCTTATTTTTAAAGATACAATTTTTGTAGTTCACAACAAATGTAATATTTCCTACTTATTTTCTGGTGTTAGGTAGTTCATCTGTTAACCGAATTTAAGTGTTGGCCTGTTCATCCTATGCACAGGTCAGGTTTATATATTGGGATTGATGCGTTTGATGGCGAGCCTACCCATGATGACTATCTAGATGTTTCTTTGGACAAGAACACGGTTACATAGTACATTTAATTCTGTTCATTGTGGGTGCGTGGGATCTGATCACCCCTGTTTGGTAGGAGAGTTGTGTGTATAAGTTTTAATCAGAAAGTTGTACTTGCATATTTTGATTTATTTTGAGATAAAAGAAAAAGAAAATAAATGGGGTGCACCCAGGGGCTGGTTAAACAAAGTATAATTGCTTATAATTGAAATGTATTCATTTTCAGTTAATTTAATTAATTTATATGTTACATTTGGAGTACAACTTAATATAATTACACCTCTCTAGTTTGTTGTATAACATCCTCACTGCTCACTTCGAGCCTTGTGTGTTCCATTGCGGTGTTGTGTGCTTGACTAAGCATATACTACATAACTTTTTGCCAGCAATTTAGTCTTTTTTAGCTAGCTAGCTAATTGGACATATCTTTGTTTTTGTATTTGGGAAATGGCCAGCTAAGTACTAGGTGATAATCTGTGTTTATTTACTGCCAGTTCACAGCAGGACACCCAACACAGCTATAGCGGCACTTTACAATTTCCGAGGAAATGTACCGTTTGTAGTCTATAATTGAGTTAATCAATTAGCGTTGCAGCCCTTGTACAATAGTCACTGAATTGTCTTTGCGAAGAATATATGATAGATATAACACTCTGTTCAGTTATGAAGCGTAAGCGATAGTGAATCAATGAAACCTGTTTTGGTGCAAAAGGAAAACAAGTGCACGGGAGAGACAACAGCAAGACAACCCCCAAATACATAATGGTTTTGCTCTCTCCTTATCCTTCCTGACTGATAATTTTTTTATTTAGCATTTTGCTAGTGTCCTTGTTACTACTGGTAGCATGAGGCGGTACATGCAGCCCATTCAGTTTGCACAGGTAGTCCAGCACCTCCTCACAAGATTGTTTGCAGTGATTGGGGAGTTACCAGAAGACGGCTCTTACACAAAGAGAGCAGTACAGGGCCATAGAAGAGCATCAACCCACTGGACTGGAGGAGCACTTCCAGAGCCCTACAAAATTACCTTCAGCGGGCTACTGGTGTGCATGTTTCTAAACATCTCTCAGAAAAAAACACCATGATGGTGGCATGAGGGCCCAACGCCCTTTAGTGGAACCTGTGCTTACAGCCAAGCACACTGCATCTCGATTGGCATTCGCAAGAGAACATCAGAATTGGCAGGTCTGCCATTGGCGCCCCATTCTCTTAACAAATGAGAGATGGTTCATACAGAGTATGACATGTGAAAGAGTTTGGTGATGCCGTGGTGAACGTACCTGCAACATCATCTGGCATGAACTATTTGGCGGTGGGTCAGTGATGGTCTGGGGAGCCATATCTTTGGAGGTTCGCACAGATCTCCACATGCTGAATCCAATCTTATCAGAAGCATGCCCAGACATTCGGTTGGTGATTTACATTTAACATTGTCATTTTGTTCTTAACTAATAACACAATGTGCATTAAAGATTTTTAATATATTTAGTTTTTATTGGAAGTGAGATTTCAGTTGCACATACCCCCAAGTTCTTTCAGTCCTCTCCATTCTCTCATGGGCTCTACTATCAATGCAGACGTCACATCTCTGCATGTCTGGCAAATATCTTAGATTACTGCCGAATATAAATAGCTTTGTGTGCGTTTCAATTGGATTTAACTGTGTTCATCTGGCTCTTATGAAAATGCTGATAACATTATATAAAATGTAAGTACTGCAATTCCAATCAATATCCTGATACCGTTGGACACAGATTCATATCTGATCAAAATCTCTGCAGTTCTGGATTCATTTAACAATGCAGTATTTATTGCCAGTGCTTGCAACAGAGCTGGGGCATGAGCTAGCTTCTGACAGAAGCTGTGGGTTTTAGTTAGGTCTTGTCTGAGAGTGATAGACTTGTGATGTGTCGATGACTCTTTATTGTCAGTGCTGTCTCTGCAGTGGTCTGCAATGGTGCAGCTCCAGATGTCCAGGTTATTCCCTGCAGCTGCAACCTGTCACTCAGATATTGTGGACAGATGAACATATAAGAGAAGAGAATACCCATTTACTGTTAAATCACACCACACTTCTCATCTTTGCAGATAAATAGCATTTGATGCATCGGAGAGGAGCCTTTGAGTGGCTGTATTGGGACAGGCTGATATGTACAGTAGGGAGAACAAGTATTTGATACACTGCCAATTTTGAAAGTTTTCCTACTTACAAAACATGTAGAGGTCTGTAATTTTTATCATAGGTATACTTCCACTGTGAGAGACAAAAATCCAGAAAATCACATTGTATGATTTTTAAGTAATTAATTTGCATTTTATTGCATGACATAAGTATTTGATACATCAGAAAAGCAGAACTTAATATTTGGTAAAGAAACCTTTGTTTGCAATTACAGAGATCATTCGTTTCCTGTAGTTCTTGACCAGGTTTGCACACACTGCAGCAGGGCCCTTTTTGGCCCTCTCCAGATCCTTCAGATCCTTCAGGTTTCAGGGCTGTCGCTGGGCAATACAGACAATATGGGCAATCAGCTCCCTCCAAAGATTTTCTATTGGGTTCAGGTCTGGAGACTGGCTAGGCCACTCCAGGACCTTGAGATGCTTCTTACGGAGCCACTCCTTAGTTGCCCTGGTTGTGTGTTTCGGGTTGTTGTCATGCTGGAAGACCTATCCACGACTCATCTTCAATGCTCTTAAAGATCTCAAGATCTCGCCATACATGGCCCCATCCATCCTCCCCTCAATGCGGTGCAGTCGTCCTGTCCCCTTTGCAGAAAAGCATCCCCACAGAATGATGTTTTCACCTCCATGCTTCACGGTTGGGATGGTGTTCTTGGGGTTGTACTCATCCTTCTTCTTCCTCCAAACACGGCGAGTGGAATTTAAACCAAAAAGCTCTATTTTTGTCTCATCAGACCACATGACCTTCTCCCATTCCTCCTCTGGATCATCCAGGTGGCCATTGGCAAACTTCAGATGGGCCTGGACATGCGCTGGCTTGAGCAGGGGGATCTTGCGTGCGCTGCAGGACATTAATCCATGACGGCGTAATGTGTTACTAATGGTTTTCTTTGAGACTCTGGTCCCAGGTCTCCTCAGGTCATTGACCAGGTCCTGCCGTGTAGTTCTGGGCTGATCCCTCACATTCCTTATTATCATTGATGCCCCACGAGGTGAGATCTTGCATGGAGCCCCAGACCGAGGGTGATTGGCCGTCATCTTCTTCCATTTTCTACTAATTGCGCCAAGAGTTGTTGCCTTCTCACCAAGCAGCTTGCCTATTGTCCTGTAGCCCATCCCAGCCTTTGCAGGTCTACAATTTTATCCCTGATGTCCTTACACAACTCTCTGGTCTTGGCCATTGTGGAGAGGTTGGAGTCTGTTTGATTGAGTGTGTGGTCAGGTGTCTTTTCTACAGGTAACAAGTTCAAACAGGTGCAGTTAATACAGATATTGAGTGGAGAACAGGAGGGCTTCTTAAAGAAAACCTAACAGGTCTGTGAGAGCCGGAAATGTTACTGGTTGGTAGGCAAATTAATTACTCAAAAATCAATCAATGAGATTTTCTGGATTTCTGTTTTAGATTCCGTCTCTCACAGTTAAAGTGTACCTATGATAGAAATTACAGACATCTACATGCTTTGTAAGTAGGAAAACCTGCAAAATCAGCAGTGTATCAAATATTTGTTCTCCTCATTGTAAGTGAAGTATACTAAAAATAGCATTAACATTTACCCCCATTTTTTCAACCAAAACATCCTACTTCTTTCATATGGTCAATAAAATAAGCATATATGCCATGAACTTTAAAATATTTGATATGTAAGGTTTTTTTCAGTTTTTATTATGAATGTTTAGTGTTGTAATTTATATCCAGGTCCTAAATTAAACCTTAATAAGTTGGCAAGTTGCTACCCGAGACATCCTCTAAGTCGCATTTTTGTCAGGATTATCAAGGGCATGCTTCATTGGAATATCGGTGCCTGTTAGTTTCAGGCACCTGGCAGGCAAAGCAACACAATAAACAAACTACAAATGAAAAATGACCTTATTGTCAAAGGAACAAGCTTGCTAGGGCTAAGTGTGCTGTACAGTGGCTTCAGAAAGAATTTAGACTCCTTACATTTCTCTATATTTGTTGTGTTATAGACACAATTATAATTATTCAAATAACATGTTTTTACATTTAATAAAACCAATTTTATTTAAATAAAAAATATTACTAAGAGTCCAAATGTTGCAAATGTTATTAATTGGAGATTTAGTAAAGTCACAAACTTGTCTATATAATGTCCACAACGTAACAGTACATGTCAGAGAGGGGAAAAAAGCAGCCCTAAAGGTCCAAGGCCCTCTATTTACATCAGAAATGGAGTTGTGTGAAAAGAACATATCTGGGAAATTATTATTATTAACAATTTCACAAAAGTATAAGGTTGTATAGGATGTATATTGATTACCACATTATAACCAAGTAATTACAGCTCTGCCCCAACATTGGAAAAATTGTATATAAGAGGACCCATGAAAGCCTACCATCAGTTAAAAACTGTAAATGGCTTAGTGGTATTGGTATAAATCAGGAAATGTATCTGTTAACTTGAGGTCAAAAAGGAGTACAGTTTATTTGGAAATGGATATTGGACACCCCAATACCATAGCATTGAGTCTACGTTGTGATGTATTAAGGAACATTTGAAACATTTACTCGCACATTCCAATTAAAATTATTATATGAAATACATGCTACAAAACAAATCTCTATATTGGTATTGGGAATTGTGGAGACTTCTACCTCTGTCAGGAAGAAGGCAAGGATTGAGGTTTAATGTGTGTGTGTGTAGATATACTTATATGTATGTCTGGATGTGTAAGTATGCAAAGCAGATATAATGTATACATATGTCATATTTCAGAAAATATATATTTACAATAGGTGTGTATATGTATATGTGTTTATCAATTTACAGGGGAATGACAATTGGTATATTTTGTCACTCTGTAAGACAACAAAATGGTGTCTGAATAGATTCTGAAGTCATAGTATATACCTGGTGGTGTGTTTTGTGACACTAAAATTGCAGTGTTTCTGTTTATTTGGATTGTATTCAAACCACAACATTATTCATTGCCTTAACTATCCTCTCTGTCAGGCCTGAGAATGGAAATATATAGCATCATACTAAAAAACATGTACAGCTAGGAGGGGTTGTAAAATGTGATTCAGTCCAAAAAGATATTTGAACAGATCAGATACATGACCAACACTGGGGCAGTGAAAGACAATGTGATGAATTAAGAAATGTCTTACACTATTCATGCATTTAAGCTATTTCTTTTCAAGAGGTGGTCGATATTATCTAAACATTTTCTTCAAACATCTCTTCCCTATCTGGATGTCTTCATATGAATAATCTACATTCCTTTGTGGAGTCTTGAAAAGAATACAGAAACCTCAGCTTTTCCCCAAACTATCTTGAATGTGAAGAGTTTGTCCCTCCAGCTATTTTTGCACTAAAATTTGTAGTACGCAAGAGAGCAAACAAGTTGAATAAGAAGAAAGGAAAAACGATGCATAATGCAAAAGCTACTTCAACTGACTAATGGTGCCCTCTGTGACTCACAGGACATAACCACCAAGAGGATGGCAGAAAACAGGGAAGCAACACTTATTCAGAAGTATGAAAGCACTTACATTTCCTTGTTTTTGAAAGAAAAGAAAACATATTTTCCATCAAAATAACATCCTATTGATCAGAAATACTGTGTAGATATTGTTAATGTTGTAAAGGACTATTGTAGCTGGAAACAACAGATTTTCAATGGAATATCTACATAGGCGTACTAAGGCCCATTATCAGCAACCATCACTCCTGTGTTCCAATGATAGGTTGTGTTTGCTAATCCAAGCTTATCATTTTCAAAAGCTAATTAATTTGCAAAGACAAAGCCATATCTCAGACTAGCTAATAAAAAGAAAAGATTAACATGGGCAAAAGTACACAGACACTAGCACATCTGAAGAATGGACAAACGTATCTAATTCTTAGGTGTTCGAATCCCAAAGAAGAACATCCGTCAGACACAGACCAAATAAACGGATGCTGGAGGAGTGCTTTTGTCAAGTATAGTGAAGGAAATTTGAACCTAAACCATGACAGGGGAAATAATAATAACCAAGACAAATCTGTTATTTGGAGACATTTCTTTTTCAAAAAATGAAGTTCATTAAATTGTTTTGTAATTTAACATGCCAAATGATTTTTAACATTTTAAGAAGGTAAAGAACTGAACAACTCAACATTCTCCTAGTAGCCTAGTCATAACCAATATTACTTCAATCAAGTCCGCACCTTTAAACACGTCATTATGTAGAATGTTTGCATTGTTATATAATACGGTTTTATAAATGTTGGGATACTGTTTCCCAAAAAGTTGTGATGCTGCGATAAATGTAAATAAAAACAGAATGCAATGATGTGCAATAGAAAATAGTAAATAGACAACATATCAAATGTTGAAACTGACACATTTTATTGTTCCTTAAAGAATATAAGCACACTTTCAATTGAAGCCAAAAACATGTTTAAATACATTTGGGACTATGGCAACAGAAGACAGTAAAAGTTGTGTAATACTGAAAAACGAAGCCTGGTGGAATATCGCACAACTTATTAGGTAAATTGGTAAAAAGTCAAAAATTATGGCTTAATAAAAAAAGATTTCAGAGAGCATGGATCTGTCAGAAGTGAGAATGAGGAGGGGTGCACACTGTGAGAACAGTGCAAAAATTATGTAGTGGAAAAATTCCCTTTTATGCGCTCAGGAACACTTCTGAAAACCATAGTCAGTGAACACAGTAAGTCTCTACTATGCAAAAAAACCTAAACAAGTTCCAGAAATGCTGCTGTATTCTTTGGACTTGAGCTCATTTAAGATGGACTAAGGCGAAGTGTGAATTATGGATGTTGCGTCCTCCTGGACTAAAGAGGAGAAGGACCATTCTGCTTCTAATCAGCGCACATGCATAAATAGCCCTTGTAATATATTTTTTACATGACTGTGAATATAGGGATAAATTATTTGCACATATTTGCATTCTGTTTCATTTGCATTTTACGCAGCGTCCCAGATTGTTTGGAAACATGGTTGTAATAAAATGTATATTCTGCAATACAAAATTGTATCCATAAATATAGAATTTCTATTGGTATAAAGAAGGTGCATATAAGGCATCTTTTGTCAAATAGAAAAGCATTACTTTCCTACTATTCAATTATGTCAATCATCTCTCCTCAAGCAAGCAAAATCAGATCAGTTAAATCAGTTAGCATACAAGATGCTTTGACATCTTTTAAGATTATGTTGCTAGTACTCATTGACCCTCAGCTATTTCAGCAGTCTACCTGAACCAATGCAAAATTGTATGCTAAGAAATGGTCTTTATCTGTTAGTCTGAGGAGGCGTAAAATTGGCCTAAAATTCTAAATCCATAATAATGATTTTAGCTTTGCTTGCTAGTTAATTAAAATGTGACATGGTGTGCTAGATAACACAACATTTCATTTCATAACTATTTAAAAAATAATTATAGCCCTTTAACCCTTAAAGGCCTAAGGTCCTATATTTTGTGGATTCTCAAAATCCGCCAGCACTATCTTGACCTTTTGACCTCTCAGGAGGTCATCCTTCATATTAGAATGATGTCCTATATTTTGTGGATTCTCAAAACCCTTAACTAGAAGGAGGATGAATAGAATACTCAATGACTCAATGAGTATTGTACTGAAAAAGTGTGAAGAGAATATACAAACTTATTTTGACATGTACTTGTTTTTATTGAGAAGCACATAGACCTACAAGTAGGGCTTTTTATGTCTAATTTGAACTTCCCCTGGGGTTCAAAACAACCACGTTGTTTATTGTATGAGCTTTTAACATAATAAACAGAAAAAATGCATTATTTATATAAAAAACAGTAAAATATCAACCAAAATTGTCATTTATGTGAGGCGTGTGGAAGTAAACAGACCAAGGCGCAGGGAGGCAGGTTCAGGCAGTCGGTTTATTCCGTTTCACTACCGAACCAACTTGCGTATATGACGCTTCAGATAAAGATACCAAAGTACTCTAGGTACTGACATTTAGACACAGCGTGTAGCTGCACACATAGCACAGGTAACAATCACGGACACGGAGACGAG
>JACXGK010002891.1:0-49925 GCA_016801125.1 Novumbra hubbsi
TCAATTTTGATACAATGACTGAGGGGGGAATAGGCTACATTAAGGTGTCCGATGTGAACGGACTTCAGATCTTCCTAGCTGTATTTTGGGGAACGATCTCCAGATATATCTGTAATAAAAGGCGTTTACTTTGGAAATAGCTGACCGTGTGGACATTCTCTGATTCAGGACTCGGGGGAAGTAGTTTGAATTCTACAATTTAAAAATTGTTTTACTGGATTGGATGCACGTCATTTCTGTTTTCCAAAAAGATCTTTGCTTACGTGACCCAGAAATGTATCACATTATTCGAGACCCCATTAAACATTACGTACACTGACGACACCTGCTGGTAATAAATATTTAACGCCATATCATTATAAATCAAGTGAAACCTGCCTTACTGCTGCAACAATTCAAATAATCCGACTTAAAGAATTTGCTTTCCGTTTATCGTACAAATCGATAGGTATCTTTCTACGAATGATATCAAGCGGGATGTGGAACAAAACAAATCAACAATCACGTTTTATAAACAATACGACACAAGTAAGTGTGATAAAAGGCCAATATACCACGGCTAGGAGATGGTTTTGTGGTATGATAGTAACTGTTAAATAAATTCTGATGTAATAAATATATATGCATATGTCGTAGGCACGCTATCAAGGATGTATAAAACCCCACGCGTGAGTTTTGTTCATTATTTTATGTTATTTGCAAAGGAAATATAGTTGTGCCGATGAAGAAAGTAGGGTAAACTTTGAACAAATTCAGAAGTTATGTCAAATCTATGATGCCAGCGAAATGCTGAGTTAATTACTTTGTGTATGTAATCGCGGTAGTGCATCTGAAGTAAACACTGATGAATAGTGCTGTAACCATAGTCCTGCTTTCGTATGCGCTCACCCGCGCGAAATGATTTTCTGTCCCACAATATGCGAAGATGAAACTTCGTTAAAATGGCTGAAACAAATTTAAATGAACAAAATTAATTTTGGGTAAGCCCAAACATACATGAAACAGTCACATAGGTTGAGATTGCGCATGCTAGCCTATTTGATTTACTGTA
Organism: Novumbra hubbsi; assembly: GCA_016801125.1. Lineage (NCBI taxonomy): Eukaryota > Metazoa > Chordata > Actinopteri > Esociformes > Umbridae > Novumbra > Novumbra hubbsi. Next base: position 1,052 of record JACXGK010002891.1, read on the forward strand.
GATAAACAAGTTTGCTGTCTTTTGCCTCGTATGCATTAATGTCCAGTACTGGTAAGGAGTCGTAGTATAACGACAGTCAACCATATGCTCTCATAAAATGTGGGTTGTAACTCTGACGATGCTGTTATTTATAGTTAAATCTTTTGACTGTGGAATCGGAAAAAAACAATAGGTGTCATTTTGTACATAAGCAGCAAAGATTATTTTTTTATTCACAAAGCTCGGAATTTCCCTGACACAGGAGCCCCAGGAGATAATTAATTGTCCATCTCCCGGTGGGTCTCTGACCTCGGAGATTTAATATAATCGAGTAGTAAAGGTGTTTTTCTATTTCAACATGTTTTCTTTCTGCCGATGTATCTGTCTTGGTTTTGATGGTTGTGACATCAAACATCTGCTGATGGAACTAATGAGCTTGCCACCCATCCCGGGAACTGCCCCCTTTAACCTGGTGTACACAGATGTTTTGGGGTCCACATCCAGAGAGGAAATGTGGGACAGCAACTCTAAATGATCCCTTGATGTTGAAGAGAAACAAGTTTGCATCAATTGTATAGGTCTGATCGAGAGGAATAATCCCCTAACATGCCAGTCCTCTGACTTCAATAACAAAAAACAGGCACAAAGTAAATGCCCCTTTTGCCAAAAATGGTACACTGCATCCGGAAAGTATTAACAGTGCTTTACTTTTTCTACATTTTGTCATGTTACAGCCATATTCAAAAATTAATTTAATTCATTTTTTACTTCAAAATTTTACACACAATATCCCATAATGATACTATGAAAAGACTTTTTGCAAATGTATTGAAAATAAAAAAAAAAAAAAAAATGTACTTAAGTATTCACAGGTAGGTTTATTTGATTGGACTTGATTTGGAAAGGCACCTGTCTATATAAGGTCCCACAATTGGCCGTGCATGTCAGAGCACAAACCATCCATGAAGTCCAGGAAATTGTCTGTAGACCTCCAAACAGGATTGTATTGAGTCACAGATCTGGGGAAGGGTACAGAAAAACATGTCTGGAGGTAACAAGGCACCGCTCATCACCTGGCCATTACCATCCCTACAGTGAAGCATGGTGGTGGCAGCATCATGCTGCAGGGAGGTTTTTCAGCGGCAGGAACTGGAAGACTAGTCAGGATGGAGGGGAAGATGAATTCAGCAATGAACAGAGACATCCTTGATGAAAAACTGCTCCAGAGCACTATGGACTGGGGTGAAGGTTCATCTTCCAACAGGACAACGACCCTAAGCACACAGCTAAGATAACAAAGGAGTGGCTTTAGGACAGCTCCATTGATGTCCTTGTGTGGCCCAGCCAGAGCCCAGACTTGAACCCAATTGAACATCTCTAGAGAGATCTGAAAATCACTGTGCATCAATGCTCCCCATCCAACCTGATGGAGCTTGAGAGGTCCTGCAAAGAAGAATGTGAGAAACTGCCTAGAAATAGGTGTTTCAAGCTTGCAACATCATACTAAAAATGACTTGAGACTGTAATTGTTGCCATAGGTGCTTCAACAAAGTATTGAGCAAAGGCTGTGAATACTTGTATGTGTTTATATTTTCATTCTTAATTTTTGCTAATCTATGAAAAATCTGAAACAAACTTTTTTTACTTTGTGATTATGGGGTATTGTGTGTAGAATTTTGAGGCAAAAAAGGAATTGAATACATTTTGGAATAAGGCTGTAACAATACAAAATGTGGAAAAAGTGAAGTGCTGTGAATACTTTCCGGATGCACTGTTTATTCATGTAATGGTTCTTGTGACAGGTTGCGTTTGAATGAACACTACCTGTTGTTTTGACTAGGCGCCATCTGCGAGGTCCTGCTGAACAAGATGAGGGACCTCCTGAAACGGACCTACAACAACAATGACAAGTTGCTTCTCCTCCTCCAGAGAGGTGCAATGTTAATCTTTATTCACGATATGATAGTAATAATCTTGTGTTGGATTAAACGAGAGAATTACTGGGCTTTGTAATTTAAAAAATTAAAAAACGTTTATTTTTAAATAACTCTTTATTGAGCATGTAGTAACCATGTATAATCATTATTGTAAATGTGCTAGATGCTTCATTGCTACCTCAAACAAGTGGCATTGTCTTCCTAGGAAATGATTCCCAGGACTAGAACCTGCTTTTTTGCAGATATGGAACTCTGCCAACCTGAGACCTGAGACATCTGCCAATGTGAAGTGTTGTGGATATATATCTGACTTGATATATTGTCATACAAGTCTAACTTGCCTTGCAAGATAGACTGTTGCATAATAGATGAAGGGTCATGAAGCTAGATAAAAGGATCTGGTCTTTGTTAGTTGATGACACCTGATGACACCTGAAGTTCTGTGACCCTTTGACCATCTGTTCCCGATCTCACTGTATTGTTCCTAGACCAATAGGAATGTGGCCATGTGGGGAAGATGCTTTCCTCTCTGGGAGGAAGTTAAGAGCTACGAGGGCACCTGGATAAACACAGGAAGGAAACATTGTTTTGACACACCCCTAGACTGAATTATACCAAATGGATATGCAAATTACCTGAGTGTATAACAATGTATGTCACGTCCTGAGTGTGGTGCAGAACCAAACGCAGACATTTTGAAATGAAAGGTGAATTTAATCCAGAAACAAAGAGACAAACTAACACGAACCGTAAAAGCAAAAATGAAAGGTGCTGAATGAAACAGCAAAACATATAAGCGACTTACAAATAACGTGCAGAGTATCCACAGTGAATTGGAATTAAACAAAACAAGAATGTGAACGTTGTGAAACACAAACACAAACAATAAACTCGGGTTGAAGGTGGACTTGTCCACCCCCTGTTGACACCCCAGCCTGGATCATCATCCGGAAGATCCCAGTCCTTGTATTCTGCCGTGAGCCCCAAAGCATAGAGATGGCTAGGGGCCCCCAGCCAGGACATGACAATGTATGTAACTTGGGAATTGGCGGAGATGCTCCTCTGTCACTCTGAGTGACTGGGAACCAGACTCTACTTGCAAGTGAATCTTACATAAACTGTTTCCTTGCGCAATACGTTTTCTTCTTACCAGCCTAAAATAATCATCCTAGACACAGTAAAATTGCCATGATAGATGGAACTCTGAGACATCCCCCCAATATGAATGGAGAAGGAACTCTGCTCCCTCTCCACAGACCATTTGGACAGCATTTCCACACAGTACAGAAAACTACCAATAACTGCTGTTTCTCTGTCTATTGATGAGAAATGTAAGGATAAAGCGTTGGACCAAGGGGATTGGAAGTCAGCAAAGGGGAACCGAAATAAGAGCTTGTTGCAAGAGAAGAATAATGTTTCTCCCTTTTGTACTACTGTCTTTATTAATGTCAGTCACTGTATTTCTGTCTTTACTTCTATGGGTTAAATGTGTTGGTGTGGAGGGGCAAATCTATTTTGTTTCCTGTGCAAGAAATTATGCCCCCCCCCCCACACACACACTTGCACACACACAAACAAACAGACACAAACACAAACAACTTTGACTTTTCAAGCTTATATGAGCATTCCAGATGTGCTCTAAACGCATTGTGTTTCTCGACTGAATGTTGAGAGCTCTATTTTGAACAATCATCTTTTTGATAAGTCGCAAGAACATGCATATACTATTCAGCACTTATGAAATTGTGATTATTTTATTACAGGTCCAGGCATCCAGCTTTTTGGTATGTATTTATCTACGGTTTAATTAACAGTATTATCACTAAGGCAGCCATTCAAGTACACGCATTAAGTTACTGTTAAAAACGTTGAGAGTGACAACAGTCAGATAACCTAACTTGACACTGATCAGATTCAACATTGTGGAGACATTTTGGCTAGACCAATAGGAGCACACAATAGACAGGAACTTGCGTTATCATCAACAAATGTAGCACCACATCAAGTTTGTCGGAGACCATTTAGCCAAATATGACATCAGGTCAACAGAGGGTATGTGGAAGCAACATATACAAACTTTTTTCATTCTGATGAAATACTCTTTGCAGAAGCTGAGGGGAAAATTGGGAATGAGGAAAATACTGGGGCCATTTAAGTTCTGCAAGTTGCCCCACTTAAGATAATTAGCTGAACAGATGTCATTGGAGGCATAATCAAATGTAAAATCATTAGTGTTAACTTGGTCATGGGTCAGCTCCCATAGCATTTTGATCAGCGGAGAGCACACCCACAAAGTAATAGAGCAGTCACTACATACATTACAGGATAAAGTACACCCACAAAGTAATAGAGCAGCACTACATACATTACAGGATAAAGTACACCCACAAAGTAATAGAGCAGTCACTACATACATTACAGGATAAAGTACACCCACAAAGTAATAGAGCAGTCACTACATACATTACAGGATAAAGTACACCCACAAAGTAATAGAGCAGTCACTACATACATTACAAAACACTTTGTGACAACTGCTGATGTAAAAAGGGCTACATTTGATGGAATATTTGATCCCAAGAGATTCAAGCTGTCCTGCATACAGATGTGGTCATATTTGTTGGTACCCTTACAGGTCATTGAAATAAGACGATGAAATAAGTGATGAAATTAAAAGCTACTGTAACATGTACAGTCAGGTTTTACGAATGACACAAGTATTGGTTTACACAAAGGTTGCTGCTGCAGTGTTTTCAGATATTTTTGTCAGATGTTACTATGACATACTAAAGTTTAATTATAAGCATTTCATGTGTCAAAGGCTGTTACAATTCAACACATGGCAGAGGCATACCCTTTTTCAGAACGAAAAGTCAGTCGCTATATTTCTATGTTCAATGTATTTGTTCTTGATTTGTGGTTTCTATGTTCAGTTTGCTTCCCCTTGATTAATTGGTTTCACCTGTTCCTGGTTAACCCCTTGTTTAGTCCCTATTTAAGTTCCTCCTACCCCAGTGTTCCTGGTTAAGTCCTTGTTTAGTCCCTATTTAAGTTCCTCCTGCCCCAGTGTTCCTGGTTAACCCCTTGTTTAGTCCCTATTTAAGTTCCTCCTGCCCCAGTGTTCCTGGTTAACCCCTTGTTTAGTCCCTATTTAGGTTCCTCCTGCCCCCGTGTTCTGGGTGGTCACCTTTGTTTCTCCAAGTTAATAAACTACCTTTTTTAATTCACCTCTGTGCCTGTGTTCTGCACCCTAACAAACCGTGACACACGGGAGGTAATGTTCTGAAGGCCAGTATGATAGTGAAGCTATCACTAGGCCACACAGAGTGGCCTCACTAGGCCACTCTGACCCTGAGGAATACAGGACCACCACAGGGCACACTGTCTCCCTGGGCACATGAACAGATACCTGACCATTGCTCTGGTCCCCTGACTAGACCAAGGAAATGGGGGCCACAGCCAAGTGACCATCATAGAGGAGCACACAGCTCAGACCCCACATATAACACCTTCTCCCTGGTCACAGAAGCATGAACAGGGTGTAGTCTCACACTTAGGTGTTGTTATGCAAAAACAAACCTTTACATTGTAGTGTCCTTCATTTTTATTTGAATGAGACCTATTATCTTCCATTCTATTGAAACCCAACAGGCACCAGGTGGTTAGTGTACATGAGGAACAAGAAAATAGTACCTTCCTCTGGTATGTACCATGAAGAATGGGGGAGAAAGGGTCTCATTTAAGCTTTAATAAAGAACTCTCCATGGATATGTTGTTCTCTGCATGGCAACCCATAGGTGTGAGATTTAATGCATTATTAAACAGATTAGAAAACAAGGCTGGAATGTCAATTTACCCCATAAGTCATGTAAGTTGAGTTGAGTTCATGAGTCCATGTCAAGAAGTAAAACATGGCAGTGAAAGGTGACATTAATGAAAAGCTATTGTTAATAAAAACAAATGGGGTTGAATAAAGTCACAGATTGAATTGACCCCATTATGCAATCTGTACCATGTACACTCCCAAAGTGGTCACCGGTATTATTGTCAGCAGGCTTTAAAATGGTTACAATTAACACAGTTCATGCTGCACTATGTGATGTGAACACTAACCCTAGATTCCAAAATATTCTTATTCCAATGTATTTGTTATTTGTATTTTTCAAATCAGTGTATAACATTTATTATTGCACTGTGCTTACCTGACTGTCACTTTCAGCCTAAGAGTTTGTACATACAGTTGGGAGAACAAGTATTTGATACACTGCCGATTTTGCAGGTTTTCCTACTTACAAAGCATGTAGAGGTCTGTCATTTTTATCACAGGTACACTTCAACTGTGAGATACGGAATCTAAAACAAAAATCCAGACAATCACATTGTATGATTTTTAAGTAATTAATTTGCATTTTTTTGCATGACATAAGTATTTGATACATTAGAAAAGCAGAACTTGATATTCGGTACAGAAACCTTTGTTTGCAATTACAGAGATCATATGTTTCCTGTAGTTCTTGACCAGGTTTGCACACACTGCAGCAGAGATTTTGGCCGACTTCTCCATACAGACCTTCTCCAGATCCTTTAGGTTTCGGGGCTGTTGCTGGGCAATACGGACTTTCAGCTCACTACAAAAATGTTCTATTGGGTTCCGGTCTGGAGACTGGCTAGGCCACTCCAGGATCTTGAGATGCTTCTTACAGAGCCACTCCTTAGTTGCCCTGGCTGTGTGTTTCGGGTCGTTGTCATGCTGGAAGACCCAGCCACGACCTATCTTCAAAGCTCTTACTTAGGGAAGGAGGTTGTTGGCCAAGATCTTGCGATACATGGCCCCATCCATCATCCCCTCAATGCGGTGCTGTCGTCCTGTCCCCTTTGCAGGAAAGCATGCCCAAAGAATGATGTTTCCACCTCCATGCTTCACGGTTGGGATGGTGTTCTTGGGGTTGTACTCATCCTTCTTCTTCCTCCAAACACCGCAAGTGGAGTTTAGACCAAAATGCTCTATTTTTGTCTCATCAGACCACATGACCTTCTCCCATTCCTCCTCTGGATCATCCAGATGGTCATTGGCAAACTTCAGATGGGCCTAGAGATGCGCTGGCATTAGCAGGGGGACCTTGTGTACGCTGCAAGATTTTAATCCATGACGGCATAGTGTGTTACTAATGGTTTTCTTTGAGACTGTGGTCCCAGCTCTCTTCAGGTCATTGACCAGGTCCTGACGTGTAGTTCTGGGCTGATCCCTCACCTTCCTCATGATCATTGATGCCCCACGAGGTGAGATCTTGCATGGTGCCCCAGACCGAGGGTGATTGACCGTCATCTTGAACTTCTTCCATTTTCTAATTATAGCGCCAACAGTTGTTGCCTTCTCACCAAGCTGCTTGTCTATTATCCTGTAGCCTATCCCAGCCTTGTGCAGGTCTACAATTTTATCCCTGATGTCCTAACACAGCTCTCTGGTCTTGGCCATTGTTGAGAGGTTGGAGTCTGTTTGATTGAGAGTGTGGACAGGTTTCTTTTCTACAGGAAACGAGTTCAAACAGGTGCAGTTAATACAGGTAATGAGTGGAGAACAGATGGGCTTCTTAAAGAAAACCTAACAGGTCTGTGAGAGCCAGAATTCTTACTGGTTGGTAGGTGATCAAATACTTATGTCATGCAATAAAATGCTAATTAATTACTCAAAAATCATAACATTTTCTGGATTTTTGTTTTAGATTTCGTCTCTCGCCGTTGAAGTGTACCTATGATAATAATTACAGACCTCTACATGCTTTGCAAGTAGGAAAACCTGCATAATCGGCAGTGTGTCAAATACTTGTTCTCCCCGCTGTATATCTTCATATGTGAGGCATATTCCCTGCTTAAGTTAAAAAATACTCCAATGATGGTTATGAACATCTCATAGCTTGTTGAGCAAATCACAGATTTCATTCACCCCAATAAGCAATCAAATCTCTGTTTAACATTTATCTTGGGCAATCTCCCAAAGAGATTCAAATGTGGTACAGATTCCCTGTCTTGGTTATTTAAGATGGTTCCAATGTCAGTTGGCTGTGAAAATGACATGTGACATGAACCCTAGCCCTAACCCTATTGAGCTAAACTGACTGTCACTTGCAGTCTAACTGTTTCTACAAAATCCCTGGAAATATCCCCATTGGATGCATTTTCCCAGGATCCCATACGATAATATATATTCAGAAGTATTACTGACACTCCAATGATAGTACTAACATTAACAGACTGTGAATATGTGATATTTAACATATTACACATTCTAATGATATGTGACATAAACCCTGGTGACATCGGAGGCAGACGAAGAGGACAGTTGAAGGGGGGGTGGGGGCTTGCGCCAGGAGATCTGTCCGGAGATATCACCTAAATTGTGTTTACACTTCCCCTCCTGTGTTCCCTGTCCGCATCAGGGTCAGTGTGATAAGCCAACAGACAATAAACCAGGTCCCCCTATTCCCCCTTGATCTCTTGCCGTATGGTCCTACTCTTGGAATGTACCAATTAACAATTTATTACCCCATCCTTCTCTCTAAGTTTACCCCCACCGGCAAGGTTTGTTTCTAACAGCACACCACACATCTAATCTTAACTAAAATATTCCACTATATATATATATATATATATAATATATATAAATAAATATATATATGGAAAGGCTTGAAGCCAAAATCGTAGAAACAAATGCAGGATTCAAAAACGTAGTGAGTGACGTGGGGTTAGCCTCGTGTAGAACTTAGTTTGAACTCGCAGGTGGAACTCATGAACATATGTAGGAGTTCTGCTGAGAGTGATAGGGAACAGTTGGCGTGTGCTCAGTGACTGAGGTGCTTGTAATTGCGACCCAAGGCCACTAGAGGGGGCGCTAGGACCACAAATGAGCCGGGGGGGAACCCCCCCTCTACAGACGCCACATGGCAGCTGCCCGAAACGACCAGGATGGGCTCTGTGGAAATGCTTCATCAGTGTATGATCAAGATTCTGGGAACTGTGCTCTAGCTGCGTTCTTCCGGGCGATAACCTTCCCAGTTGACCAAGTACTGTAGACCGCGTCTTCTCCGACGCACATCCAGTAGGCAACAGACAACGCAAGCCGGATGGTCGTTGATCATCCGCGGATGCGGTGGAGCCGGGGCTGCGGGACAGAGACGACTCGTGGTAAGCGGCTTCAACTGAGAGACATGGAACACCGGGTGCACTCGCATAGAGGCAGGAAGCTTCAACCGAACGGCACACGGACCGATGAGTGACTCCACCTCATAGGGACTCACGTAGCGAGGGGGCAGGTCTTTCGTCAGGAGCCACATCTTTTGCCCAGGAGTGTAGGAGGGCGCAGGGGAACAGCGTCGGTCAGCTAATTGCTTGAAAGCGGCAGAGGCGCATAACATAGCTGCACAGGCACAACGCCAAACACCCCTAAGGCAACAGGATGTCAACGTCCTGAGAAGGGAACAGGGGAGGCTGGTAGCCGAGACAGACGTGAAACAACGACATACCTGAGGAGGAATTGACCAGAGAGTTGTGGGCATATTCCACCCATGTAAAATAAGTGTTCCAGGAGGTCAGGTTGGCAGAAGTGACGATGCGTAGGGCAGCTTCCAGTGCTTGGTTAGCGTGTTCGGTTTGACCATTAGATTGTGGATGGTATCCGGAGGACAAGCCAACGGTTGTCCCAGTCCCTGACAGAAGGCCTTCCACAATTGCAAAACAAACTGGGGTCTGCAGTCAGCAACCACATCCTGGGGGATGCCGTGAGTACAGACAACGTACGCAACCAGGTGATCTGCTGTCTCTCTGGCGGAGGTCAGCTTGGGCAGTGCCGCAAAGTGCACCATCTTGGAGAAACGGTCGACAATGGTGAAAATGCACTGCGATGTGCGACCAGGGTCGGCTTGAAACAGGTAAGGGGTGTAATAAACCTGCAGGGGGATGGGTCGACGTCTTGACCGGGCACACTCGGTGCAAGCAGACACATCCCGGGTTTCCTGGGTCATCGTGAGCCACCAAAAGGGCTGCCGTAAAAAGGAAAGGGTGCGATTCATTCCCGGATGGCAGGTAAGGTGGGAAGCGGGCGCCCACTTAAGGATCTCGGTGCGGACCGATTCTGGAACGAATAGCCGATTACGCAGTCCGGTGCCCGAGTTTGGCTGCTGTTGTTGTGCACGGCAAATTATATTTTCAATCTCCCAAGTGAGACCCGCGCGGAGACATGAGGGAGGAAGGATGGTGTCGGGAGCGTCTTCCTTCTGATCTGGTGCGTGTATCTGGATAGCGTGTCTGGTTTAGTATTCCCTGACCCTGGGCGATAAGTGAGCTGGAAGTTGAATAGCCCAAAGGACAGAGCCCTCTAGCCAATTTCTCCACTCCTCGAAGACGAGCTTGATGGCGAGAAGCTCCTTGTTTCCTAATTCTTCTGTTTTTGATCACTCTGGGAGCGTTGGGAAAGCCCTGTTCCTCCCCCAGTGTCCAACGCATCCACTTCAACAATGAACTGAAGTGCCAGATCTGGATGGATAAGGATGGGAGAGGAGGGAAATCTACGCTTGAGCTCCAGGAAGGAGTCTTCAACCTAATTGGACGTGCTTGGAAAGGTGTCTTAACAGAGTTAAGGGAGGTGAGTTGCGCAGCGACCTGGCTGTAATTTCTGATAAAGCATTGATAGAAATTGCCAAACCCAAGGAAGCGCTGGAGCTGTTTCCGGTCAGCTGGTGATTGCCACTCAGTGACTGCTGCCACCTTCGCGGGATCCATATCTACTTGTCTCGGTGAGAGGATGTGGCCCAGAAAGGAGATAATGGTGGAGACCATCTCCTTTCGAGTTTAACGTGAAAGCCGATTGTAGAGTAGGCGCTCAAGGACTTGACGAACATGTACAATGTGTTCTTGAAGGGAGCATGAAAAGATCAAAATGTCATCGAGGTAGACAACGACAAATCGAATGATCACGTCCCGGAGGACATCGTTTACCAAGGCTGGGAAAACAGCGGGCGCGGCGCGTTGGTGAGGCCAAATGGAACAACAAGATACTCAATGTGTCCCAATGGAGTGTTAGACGCCGTTTTCCACTTGTCGCCCTCCCTGATGCGCACCAGATGATAAGTGCTGCGCAGATCCAGTTTAGTAAAAACAGAGAGGTGGAGAGGTGTGAAAGCGGAACTGAGAAAGGGGCAACGGATACTTATTGCAAGTAGAGATTGCGTTTAGATTACGATAATCAACACAAGGACGCAACGTGCCATCCCTCTTAACAACAAAAAAAGAACCCAGCTCCAACTGGGGAAGACGATGGACAGATAATCCCTGAGGATATGGAGTTGCAAATATATTTTCCCATGGCCTCTCTTTCCGGTTTGGACAGGTTGTATAATCAACCACTAGGTAGTGCCGCACGCTGCAGTAGCTTTATGGCTAGGTCATATGGGCGGTGTGGGGGGAGTGAGAGGGCATTGTGGTAAGCCCAGGGTGTGAGGGGGATGAAATCAAGGCAGCAGAGAGGAAGGTCTTTGGGGCTAACAAACAAAACGTCTTTATTTGGGTATAATGCAAAACAACTGAACTGAGGCAGGAAAACTCAACATAAGGTAAGGGGTGTTCCCGTCATCACCCTCTCTCCACCACCGTCCCCGGACTCCTTCTGTTAGGGAAAAGCACAGTTTGGGTTAGCAGTGGTTTGTTCCGGGTTCCCTTCGTGTCTCCAGTCTTCCTGGCTTGTTGTTCTCCTTCCCTCTATCTCGTGTTGGCTCCACGCTGTGGTCTTTCATAGGTTTCCTTTTGGCTGCTGATTGGCTGCAGCCGGGTTGCAGCCAGGTGGCCAACGAGCACAGGTGGAAGTATTCTGCTTTAATCACTGCACCTAGGCGCTGCTTCCCCATTCTCCAGGTCTGTGCCTGTCTCCCTTCACTGGGTCTACCACAGCGTCCTGTTTACTGAATACTGTGGCAAGGTTGTGGTATTCCTTGCGTACCGCGGATAGATCGATTTAGGGAGCGGAGACCGAGGAACTGTTGGACCCCTGGGTGTCTGCCAAACCAAGGCAGCGTTGGAAACACTTCGTTCCCCAGGAGCTGATGGTGCCAGATCTCCAATCAATGTGTGGAGTGTGGAGTCGCAACCATGGTCGACCCAGAACGAGGGGGGACTTTCTGTAAGAAAGAAGGACAATCTCTCCAGGTGGTTTCCTGCGACGACTTTGTTTGAGACACGTAAAGTCCAACTTTTGAATTAGAAATATGGAGGAAGAGGTATTAGTGAATGAAGTAGACAGGTGTCTGTTTAGAAGTAACAAGGAGGAAGAGGTATTAGTGAATGAAGTAGACAGGTGTCTGTTTAGAAGGAATATGGAGGAAGACGTATTAGTGAATGAAGTAGACAGGTGTCTGTTGAAATGCAAAGTGGGATCAGTTGAAGGAAATAAGTAAGCAGGTGATGACTGGTAGAAATGGGAGGAGATGTGGATAGTGAGAATGATTGGGTGAGAGCAGCGTTAGTGGGGGTAGCTACTGATCCCCTTTCACACAGAAGATGGTGGATTGTTTCTGCTTTCTTTCAGGAAATAAATTGTCAATGTTATATATATATATATATATATATAATTTATTCATTTTTATATAGAAATGTTTACCACAATGTTGGTGTCATGGGCAATTTACACATATATTGTGGTAGATTAGTATTTAGAGGAGTGTTGGGATGAGGACATGAGGACCAAGCTTTGTTTTCAGTTAGTCAATGATTTTTATTTAATTTAACTAATGATTTATTGTGTGTAACACTAACATGTTACTACTATAGAGATAGCTACATGTTAGTAGAATGTGTTACTACTATAGAGATGGCTACATGTTAGTAGAATGTGTTACTACTATAGAGATGGCTACATGTAAGTTTAGGAGCTCTCTTTGGTGAAAGAGCTCCGGGACACGCAACTGAAAACTCAGTATACACCAAAACACAGAGGCTGCCATCTGCAGCGCCATCTTGGATGTTCTCAAGGGCGTCTGTAGGTGCAGATTGGAAAACTTAAATCTGGACTAAGATGTGGTCTGAGATTTTTTCAACACAATTGTATTATTAGTCATTTTAAAGATGTACTCTAGTTACATTATCATCTATCTGCCTTTACAGCTTCGCAAATTAGGATTATTGGATGTTCAGAAATCGCTACTTTCTCAAAGTCAATCTGGAATTTTCACAGTGAACGTGCTATCAACACCCGCAAGGCATCGGTACAGAAAAACATCATCGTTTGTGGTAACTATTTATTTGTTACACCCTTTACAGACATAATGAGTATTGTGAGCCAGTGTTGTGGAAACAATTATTTTCAACCAAAACCAGTTATGCTGGATGATTCCTTGTAGGGGTATTCCCTACTTGGCAGTAAAGCTGATTCTGATGTTGCAGGCAGCATAATGTTCACCACAGCATCTCCAGACCTGCAATGGTCACAGACACAGATATTAAAGGATGTTTAACTTGTTCTTCTAAGGGAGGCACTATCATTGACCAATGTGCTGGATGATGTGGGGGAAACATATCCATGTTGGTATCCATATCTGAAAATGGGCTGGTAGGACATAAGACCCTTCTCGGGACCTACGATGATGTGGCTTCACACCTCATTGAGTTCCTCATTGAAATTGTATGTGATAATATTAGGTTCCACCATTCAGGAATCTTACTCCGGCTGTAGTAGATAACTCATGCCCTTTACTGGACAAACCTGATATCTGATATGAGTTCACCACAGAACCAGGAAGTCAAAGAAAACAAACCACTCCTCTAACAAACAAAACAGTTCAAGGAAAACGAAACTAATCTCTGGTTCTTTTTCTGTTTGTATGAGTGTGAAAAATGGCAGAGGCCATTAACTCCTTTAGTTGTTCCATTTGTTTAGATCTATTGAAGGATCCAGTGACTATTCCCTGTGGACACAGCTACTGTATGGGCTGTATTAAGGGCTGTTTGGATCAGGAAGATGACAAGGGTATGTACAGCTGCCCCCAGTGCAGACAGAAATTCATCCCAAGACCTGTTCTAAACAGGAGCACAATCCTGGTTGAATTGGTGGAGAATCTGAAGAAGACAAGACTCCAAGCTGCTCCTCCTGATCATTATTATACTGGACCTGGAGATGTTGGTTGTGATTCCTGCACTGGGAGAAAACTCAAAGCCATCAAGTCTTCTCTGGTGTGTCTGGCCTCTTACTGTGAGACTCACCTCCAGCCTCACTATGAATCTCCTGCCTTTAAAAAGCACAAGTTGGTTCAAACCTCCACACAACTACAGGAGAAGATCTGTTCTCGTCATGACAAACTTCTGGATGTTTTCTGTCGTACTGATCAGCAGTGTATTTGTCTGCGCTGTATAATGGATGAACATAAAGGCCATGATACAGTCTCAGCTGCAGCAGAAAGGACTGACAAACAGGTAAGATGGAAACGTCACTTTTAGTTTTTTATACAATAATACATTTTCTGTACTGATATGTCATATTAACTTTCAGAAAATATAACTAACTTCGCCCAATGCTGTAATCAAGCATCTCTGAATAGCAGTTAGCTACACTTACTGCTTTAGAATGTAGAATATAGATACTATAGGATAAATAGGGAACATTAAAACAACTCTGAATATTTAATATCTGTCACGGTTGTAGTGGGGTGCAGAACCAAACGCAGACATTTTGAAATGAAAGGTGATTTAATCCAGTAACAAAAGAACAAACTACACGGACTGTACACGTAAATGAAAGGTGCTAACCAACATAAAACGAAGTACAAAGAAACATGTAGTGTATCCACTTGAAAAAGGAATTAAACAGAGACAAACTGTGAACGTTGTCAGACACAAACAATAAACCACACAGAGTGTGGTGAAAACCCTAACCTAAGTAGGCTCCCCAATCAGAGTCAACTGAATGCAGCTGCTCTGACTGGGGAGCCCACAGCGGCATGGAAAAGGCTAGAGGCCTCTCCATGGGTCATGCTCTGAAACGGCCAGGGGCCCGCAGCCAGGGCATTACAGAGCCCCCCCCCCAAAGCGCGGCCTTCAGGCCGCAAGAGTCAAACAAGGGGGGGAGGGCGGGCAGCGGTGGCGGCTCCACAGGGGGCGGCTACACAGGGGGCGGCAGCTCCGCAGGAACCGGCGTCTCAGCTGGTCACGTCAGGGGCGGCGTCTCAGCTGGGCACGGCAAGGGCGGCGTCTCAGCTGGGCACGGCAAGGGCGGCGTCTCAGCTGGGCACGGCAAGGGCGGCTGGGGGCCAGCTTCCCGTGTCCTGCCCCCAGGGCCGGCGCCGCTGCCGCCCCCCGCGGAGCCAGGTGTGGAAAAAGCCAAGGCTGGAAAGCCAAACAAAACTGCGAAATACGCAAGAGCTAAAAACTCAGCGACGTAGGCTTGACCTCGTATAGTACTTCGTTTGAATTGGCAACCAGGGAGTGAGGAATGGGAACTTAAATAGGGGTGCTGATCAGATGATGAGGGACAGGTGTGCGTAGTTGGCTGTGTGGTAGGACCAGAAACAGAGCCAGTTCAGGGTGAAACCCTGACAATTATAAGGGATCTATTGTATAAATGTTTTAACAATTTGCCATTTTCTGGGCTGTAAATTATTTCTGATTAACAAATTACAAAAACAATGTGGCCCTCCACCTTGCTTCCCTTGATTAACAAGGTAGACTCAATTTAAAAAAAAAAAAAAAATCTTGATGTGGCCCCTGAGCCAAAATGTTTGCCCTCCACTGATCTAACTTGTCTTTCGATGAATGCAGCTCCAATGAAATTGGGCCAGAACCTCTTTCAATCTTGATCATTGTCAAGATCCTGTAGGTAAATGTCACTTTTTTTTACATGTATGTTTCTGCAGAAACAGTTGGTAGAGAAACATCAGAAATCCCAGAAGAGAATCCAGGAGAGAGAGAAGGAGATTCAGGAGCTGAGACAGGCTGTGGACTCTCTAAAGGTGAGTGTTGGGGCTGCTAAATATACATTAGGAAAGTATTCGGATCACTTCACTTATTCCACATTTAAATGTTGAGTTATTTGATATATTAAGGAAACTCAATCTTTGAGAAGAATTTAACAGTCTTAATTGCTGAGTCGATGCATATATGTATTAGTTAACATATCTGGGTCGTTCTAACAGTGCCAGTGAATGCAGCTCAGAAAAGATAAAGGAGCACAGGCAGGGTAGGATATTTACTTTTTGGTTCAAGCCACTGAGGCCTAAATGTTACCACCCACAAAACATTTTTACCAGACACATTTTCTTTTTAGAATAAATGACAGAAAACAAACACATGCATGTGTTTCAGAATCTTAAATCAACACATATTGAACAAGTATGTCAAAGAACAAAAAAAATGACAATTTTTTTGCAGCTCTGGAAAAAGATAAGAGACCACTGCAACTTTTTCTTTCATCTCAGAACCGACAATGAAACACAGGCCGGGTATGAGATTTACTTGTTGGTACAAATGTCCTTTTTGGTTAATGTTTTACTCAACAATTTTTAGCAAACACATTTTTACCTCAAAATTAGGGTTAGTTGTCTTTGGTTACTTTTACCACTGCTGGCCTTTTTATTTTTATTTCTCTGGATACTCTGAATCTTTTAATGATATTATGTACTATAGATGATGAGATCCCCACTTTTTTATGTTGATAATTGTTATTCTTAAATTGCTCAATCTTTCAGAGTGGTGAACCCCTCCCCATGTTTACTTCTGACAGACTCTCTCTGGGATGCTGTTTTTATACCCAGTCAGGATACTGACCAGTTGCCAATTAACAAAGTAGTTGTGAGATGTTCCAGCATGTTTTATTTTTAGTATTACATATTTTCCAGTCTTTTGTTGCCCCCTGTCCCAGCTTTAAAACATGTTGCTGGCATCAAATGTTCTATTGAATATAGTGTTTAAATGATTTGCACCGTACAGCTTTTCGTTTTTCTTTATATTGTTAGAAAGTGTCCCAACTTTTTGGAAAGCAGGGTTATAGTTGGACATGAACAATATGTCCAGAACATCTGACACATTGACTGGGACATAGAATGTACATTACATGTGACAAATACACTCCATGAGGATTTCTAGTCACTAGGTCAGTCCCAATGTAGAGAATATACCTGATGTTGTTGTTTTAGATTAGATTAAATTCAACTTTATTGTCATTGAACAGTACAAGTACAGTGCTACGAAATGCAGTATGCATCCAACCAGAAGTGCAAAAAAGAGCAGTGCAAAAACGTTGTGCAAAAATGTTGTGAAGGGCAGTGTGTCAATGTACAGGTGCTCCAAAATATGGGCCTATAAATGAAGCACAGTGTATGGATGTGCAAATGGCATAGTAATGTGCAATATAACAATGTACAAAGTGCAGATGTGCAGTTGGCTGTACAAACGGAATGAATTAGTGCAAGGGTCAAATGAGGTGTCAAGGTGTAAATATGTCCAATCAAGTGAAATTACCAAAGAGGGACTCCAATCAATTTCTTGAACCGTCAGAATGATAATCAATGTAAAAAGGATGCACTCACTTCGTTTGAGCAAGTGAAGAAATCTCTGAACTGAAAAATTAACTACATGATGTGTACAAAAAGAAAATGGACAGGATATCTGGGGAAGGATGGTCAAATTGATTATAAGAACATTAAACCTTTTTCCTCATTATAAAAAACAGCAAATGTTATACTTATATTAAGATATTAAGAAAGTATATTCATGTGTAACACAAATTACACTATATTAATAGATTGTTGTGATATCTGATTTCTGTGAGTGGGTAACATCTAGAAAAATACAGTATGTTGTCATCAAAACACAAGTGTTTTTATGACAATGTAGAGATCTCTGATATCTGTCAACTATCATTGTCACCATAACATCTTGGTACTGGTCAGTGGTCAATATTAAAGCCACGATGGACTGGCCTGAACCATTGAAACTAATGTACATTTATATAGAAATACTATGATTTTTTTATTTCCGGAATCAAAGTTGTTGAGGAAAAATACATAGCCAAAGGGAAAAAGTGGGATGAGCAATGACAATGATAGAAGCACGTCAGTTATAAATACATGATATCTTCTAATGGTCCATATAATGAGATGGGTAATGATTTAAAAAACATTTTGAATACATGATATCTTCTAACACGTAGTTGCATGTTTTTATGAGCATGGATCCCTAGAAAGAAAAATGTATTCAGTTATCAACACAGATAATTACTTCGAACTCATTGCTTGGTTTTTGATCTGACATGCACTGTCAACTGTAGGCCTTTATATAGGCAGGTGTGTGTCTTTTCTAAATATGGCCAATCAATTGAACTTACCAAAGGTGATCAATGGAAAAAATATTAACCTGAGCTCAGTTTTGAGTGACATAGCAAAGGGTCTGAATACTTATGTAAGTGTGAATTATGTTATTTTCCCATTAATGGTTAATGTGTGTAGACTGATGAGGAACAAACCCCTGATTCGTTTTATAATTTGTCTATAACGTAACAAAATGTGGAAATATTGACATGGTCTACTTTCCAAATCTGTGGTTCTGAGAGCATAGTGAATGAGCTTGTTAAATGGACCCCCTCTTCTCTGTGTCCTAACAGCACTCTGCACGGGAGGCACTGGAGGAAACTGAGAGGATCTTTACTGAACTGATCAGCTCCATTGAGAAAAGGCGCTCTGAGTTGAAGGAGGTGATTAGAGCTCAGGAGAAGGCTGAAGTGAGTCAAGCTGAAGGACTCCTGGAGCAACTGGAACAGGAAATTGCTGAGCTGAGGAGGAGAGATGTTGAGCTGAAACAGCTCTCACACACAGAGGATCACATCCATTTCCTGCAGGTTACATCACTTACCTTACATTATACTTGACTTATTCACCAGTAAAGTAGATTTTAACTTAATTCAGTGTCTGTCTATTTAAAAACCTACTGCTTGTTTCCCTCTCTGTAGTGTTTCCAGTCTCTCTGTGTCTCTTCTGGATCCAAGGTCTTACCCAGCATCAATTTCAATCCACTCATCTCCTTTGAGCAAGTCAAGAAATCAGTCTTTGAACTGAAAAATCAACTACAGGATGTGTACAAAGAAGAAATGAACAGGATATCTGGGAAAGGTTGGTCAAATGCATTTAAGAACATTAAAAATGTATTTTTGTGAAGACAGAAAGTATATTCATATGTGAATGCAAGTACATTATATTAATACATTATTATAATATCTGATTTGTGTTGGTGGGTAACATTTAGAAAAATACAGTACATCGTCATCAAAACACAAACTAATTATCATGATATCTTCTAATAGTCCATTATCAGATGGGCAATGATATTAAACTAGTTGTTCGTACATGATATCTTCTATTAGCCAATATGCATATGGCTAATGATATTAAACTATTTGTTAGTACATTATATCTTCTAATAGTCCATATTCAGATGGGTAATGATATTAAACTAGTTGTTAGTACTTTATATCTTCTAATAGTCCATCTCTCCTGTAGATACCTGTATGTAGATTACTAGTGGACATGATTATTGTGGACCTGTGTCTGTCTGTCTCCATAGTGATTACAGTCCAGATCAAACGACCTCCTGAGCCCCAGAACAGAGATGGTTTCTTAACATGTGAGGAAATACAACACACACACAGTCACATCTAGTTAATTGCACCTCATGTAAACGTACACACATACAACCATAGACATGCACACACACACTCTTAATCATACGCAGGTGTACATACTGTTTCTTAGTATGTAAAAACAATCTTACACACACACTCACGCACAATAAGTGAGGAAGAGACAGAGAGAGACACACACACTTACTGTCACTGACTTTGTTTTTCATCCTCATAGATTCCTGCCAGCTGACATTGGATCCCAATACAGCATGTCAATACCTGAGTCTGTCTGAGGGGAACAGAAAGGTGACAAGGAGTTATGAGGTCCAATCCTATCCTGACCATCCAGACAGATTTACCTTCTATAGACAGGTGTTGTGTAGAGAGGGTCTGTCTGGAGTCTATTACTGGGAGGTAGAGTGGAGTGGGGAAATGGTTAATATAGCCGTCTCATATAAAGGGATCAACAGGAAAGGAGGTGGAAGTAAGAGTGGGTTTGGTTTTAATGATCAGTCCTGGAGGTTATCCTGCTCTACATCCAGATGCTGTTTCTTCCACAATAATAACAGGACTGATATCCCTGTCCCCTGCTCCTCCAGAGTAGGAGTCTATCTGGACCACAAGGCAGGAACTCTGTCCTTCTACAGTGTCTCTGACACAATGACCCTTCTCCACAGAGTCCACACCGCATTCACACAACCACTCTATCCTGGATTTTATGTTTATAAAGGATCTGTTAGGATACTGACACCTATTCAGTGATACTTCTATCAGTCTGGTATCAATGTATGATTTAATGTGGCTAAAGATTGATTTAGGATTACAAATATTATCTATATATTATGTACAGAGGTTTCTATCAAACCAAGTGAAACAGAGTGATTCCTAAATAAACATGAACACATAGTAAGACATGCACCTCAATGATTAAGTTGATTGACAGGTGAAATAATCATATAGTTTAGTTTTTCTACGTCTAGAACACCCCTGAACTATTTTACAGTGACGTTTCTTCTTAATGGACAGGATGTGTGTAGTTGTTGTTTATCAGCAGTGAGAAATATTTACATGTACATACACATGGATTGTACATTTAAAGTGTTGTACAGAACCTTATTTGGATTATAAAATGTTTTTAAAAATAATTATTATTGACTCAAGAATGTTTCTGTTTGAGGTGATTTTAGGTAAACATTGAGTATCCTCTTATTTGTAGTATTCTAGGGTGATGTAAAATCACTGACAGGTGATCTACAGTGGATATAAAAAGTCTACACACTTATGCAACCAGGTTTAAAAAAAAAAAAAAGTATTTCTTATTTTTGTACAAGTCAAACAACTAGGCAGTGAATATTTGTCAGAGAGATACAAGTCAAATAATAAAAAATAAAAATCAGAGCCATCCGGTGATATGGCACAAAAATATACAAATAATTGTCAGTTAGACAACTCAAATAATAACAAATGTAATTGTGATGGTTGACTAAGAAAGAGACCAATGCGCAGGATCAGGGGTATGGTCGTATTTAGTCTTTACAACGTGAACATGATGAGGCTACATGAAGCAGTTACCACCAACAACAAGGACAGGTGTGTGATGATGGCCCGGGTGCGTTGAAGCGCCCTGGGACGTATGAAAGTAGCACGGTGGCTCTAGAAGGCAGGTGAGGAGGACCCCTGGAGACCCCTAGCGGCAGGAAGAGGCACGTCCACCGGTGGAGACGTGACAGTACCCCCTCCCTGAGGCACAGCTCCTGCGGCGCTCCAGACACTACCCCAGGGACGACCTGGAGGGCAGGGTGCCGGATGACGACGGTGGAAGTCCTGCAGCATGGTGGGGTCGAGGACGTCCGACCGAGGCCCCCAGCTCCGCTCCTCTGGACCGTACCCTCCCAATCCACAAGGTACTGAAGGCCCGGAGCCGGGTGTCCAGGACGGCCCGAACGGTGTATGCCTGACCACCAGGGACGTCCAGTAGGGGCAGGTGCACCTACCGAACCTCAAGGGTGTGAAGGGGACCAGAGACCACCGGCCTGAGGAGGGAGACGTGAAAAACAGGGCAAATGTGATAATTAGACGGTAGTTGCAATCGATAAGACACCTCATTTACCCTCCTCAGGCCTTTAAATGGCCCTACAAACCGCGGACCCAGCGTCCGGCACGGCAGGCGGAGAGGCAGGTTCCTCGTGGACAACCACGCGCGGTCGCCGGGCACATAGACCGGCGTATCCCAACAGTGGCGGTCAGCAGCCGGTCTCTGACGCTGGACGGCACGTATGAGGTGTACGTGAGCAGTGTTCCATGTCTCCTCCGCACGCCAAAACCAGTCATCCATCGGACCGGTCGGTGTGCCACGGAGCCAGGACCGGCTGGTAACCTAGGATACACTGAAACCGAGTCAGGTTAGTGGAGGAGTGGCAGAGAGTTTTGTGCACACTCAGCCCATGGATGGAACCTCAACCACTCCCACAGCCGGTCCTGGCAATACGACCGGAGAAACCAACCCACGTCCTGGTTAACCCTCTGCACCTGCTCGTTGGCTTCAGGGTGGTACCTGGAGGTCAAACTGACCGAAACCCCCAACCGTCCCATGAATGCCTTCCAGACTATGGACGTGAACTGGGGGCCAGGGTCAGAGACTACGTCCTCCGGCAACCCTAGTTTGCCGGAAGACATGAGTGAAAATGGCTTCCGTGGTCTGCAGGGCCGCTGGTAAGCCAGGCAAGGTAAGGAGGCGGCAGGCATTCGAAAACCGTTCCATGACGACCTGGACTGTGGTGAAACCTTGAGAGGGAGGCAGGTCTGTTAAAAAATCAATGGCTATATGGGACCATGGTCACTGAGGAACCGGCAATGTAGTTTACCTGCAGTTAGGTGCCTAGGAGCCTTACTCTGAGCGCATCGGAGAGGAGACCTACACCCGGATATATTTATACAAGGTGGGCTACCAGTATTTCACCTGTAGAGAACGAATGGTCCTACCGATACCCGGATGCCAGAGACGTGTGAGCCCAGTACAGTAACCGGTCCATGCAGCCCCTCCGGGCACTGAGGTGGGGAGGGCTCCGTACGTTGGCCCGGGCAACCTCAGCATCGACTTCCCAGCTTACCGGGTCCACGATACATGAAGCAGGTAACACAGGAGAGGTGTCTAGTTCTCCCCTCAACATCATGTATACGTGACAATGCGTCTGCCTTGATGTGTTTACTACCGGGTATGTAGGATATGGTGAAATGAAACCTGGTTAGGAAAAGGGACCACCTTGCCTGTCTCAAGTTGATTCTCCTCGTTGCCCAGATATACTCTAGGTTGCGGTGGTCAGTCAGGACGAGGAAAGGGTGTTTAGCCCCCTCTAGCCAGTGCCTCCAAGCCGTCAGGGCTCTAACCACACCCATATCCCATCCATTTCTTGGTCTCAAAGGGTTCTCACGGGTTGGTGGCTGGGGTGTCGGGATAGGTGTCTAGGTGTTTCCATAGGTGCTACCACGGTGGAGAGTCTGGACAGTGTCTCTGCCGTGTGCATTCCTCCTGAGTATAGGGACCTCGCTCGTGTTTTCCTGAGAACAGGCAAATAAATTGCCCCCACACCGGCCAGGGCATTGCGCGATCGACCTCCGGCCGGGTTGTGTGTTACCCAAAGGTAGAGTTTATCCCTTGTCGCGGTACAGATAGAAATTACTACAAGGCATAACAGACTTTGTTGTAGTGGTTGATTGAGTATTTATTTACAAATGACTGTTATATAAAGATTCCTATATCTATGATCACATATTAATTACCAAACAGAAGTATTCTGATAATGAACCAAATGCATATGTTCATTAAATGAGCAAATCAACTCCAATCTTCCCCATCATCACCCTAGAATACTACAAACCAGATGATACTCAATGTACCTAAAATCACCTCAAACAGAAACTGTCTACTGTCTACAGTCTACAGTCAACAAATGAGGTTATTTTCAAAACATATTTTTAATAAAAATGATATGTTATGTACAACACTTTAAATGCACATTCCATGTGTGAGTACATGTACATATTTCTCTATCTTTGTCCTGCAAATTTAGAAGAAACGTCTCTGTAAAAATTGATCAGGAGTGTTTTAGACAGAGTAAACTAAACTCTAAGACGATTGGTTCCTTTCTCCTGTCAATCAATTCCTCACCATGGAGGTACTTCACTCAATATGTTATCATGTTTATCCAGGAACCAAGAGTTCATGCTCACCCTGTTCCTCTCGGTTTAAAAGAAACTTCTGTACATGCAAACAAGTAATTATATCAATCCGTTCTATAAAATATCTGTAATCTCAAATCAATCTACATTGATAACAGCAGACTCATAACTGTATCACTGAATAGGTGTCAGTATCTTTACAGATCCATTAACCCAGAACACAGGATAGAGTGGCTGAGTGAATGTGGTCTGGACTCTGTGGATGAGGGTCATTGTGTCAGAGACACTGTAGAAGGACAGAGTTCCTGCCTTGTGGTCCAGATACACTCCTACTCTGGAGGAGCAGGGGACAGGGATATCAGTCCTGTTATTATTGTGCCAGAAGCAACATGTGGATGTAGAGCAGAATAACCTCCAGGACTGATCATTACCACCAAACACACACTCATCACCATCTCCTTTCCTGCTGATCCCTTTATATGAAACGGCTACATAAACCCCTCCCCCACTCCACTCTACCTCCCAGTAACAGACTCCAGACAGACCCTCTCTACACAACACCTGGCTATAGGAGGTAAATCTATCTGGATGGTCAGGATAGGACTGGTCCTCATCACTCCATGTCACCTTTCTGTTCCCCTCAGACAGACACAGGTACTGATTTACTGTATTGGAATCCAATGTCAGCTGGCAGGAATCTAAAAGGATGCAAAACACAGTCAGTGACAGTAAGTGTGTGTCTCTCCTGTTTCTTCCTAAATCATTGTGTGTTTGTAAGATTGTATTTACATGCTAAGAAACAGTATGTACACCCACGTATGATTAAGAGTGTATGTGTGCATGTCTATGGTTGTGTGTGTACGTTTATATTAAGTGAAAATAACTAGGTGTGATTGTGTGTGTGATTGTATTTCCTCACATGGTAAGAAATCATCTCTGGTCTTGGGCTCAGGAGATCGTTTGATCTGAACTGTCACTATGGAGACAGACTGACTTGTAAATCACAGGTCCACAATAATCATGTTTACTAGTAATCTACATACAGGTATCTAGGTGAGAGATGGACTATAAAAAGATATCATATACTAACAACTAGTTTAATATCATTACCCATCTGAACTTGACTGTAGAAGATATTTATAACTGCATATATTTATACGTATTTATAACTGCATACTACTGTAACGATTGTGGGAGTTTGTGGAAGCAATAGCGAGGACCACAGGTTTAGTGCAAAACGGTTTGTATTCTCTTCTATGAAAAATACCACAGGTACTGGTTAATCAAACAAACACATACCCCAGAACAAAACTACAAACATAGTACATGGACCTTCTCTAGAGGTCGCCTTCAACTCTGAGTAACATACAATAACCAACACCACCCCTTATTGTGCCTGTGCTTAAATACCCCCCATTAACCCAGATGTGAAACAAGTGCATGAGTGCCCAGTCCGTGTCCTCTTCGGAAGTCGCACAACCCCAAGTTCAATACGACGGTGACTCCGAGCTGCGAACGCCTGATACGGCATCCTGGCTCGGCGTCACAACTACAGACATGCTTCTATCATTACTCATCCTACTTTTTCCCTTTGTCTCAGTTTATTTCTTCAACTACTTTGATTTTGATATACAAAATAATAGTATTTTTTTTTTATAAATGTACATGAGTTCCAATGGTTCAGGCCAGTCCAGCATGGCTTTGATATTGACCACTGACTTGCACCAAGATGTTATGGTGACAATGATTGTTGACAGATATCAGAGATCTCTAAGATTTTCAAAAATGTTACCCACACACAGAAAAATAAATAAAACTAGATGTTTTTCAATAATAAGTGAAAATAATAACTTTGATGTTCTTAAACTGAATTGGACCAACCTTCCCCCGATATCCTGTCCATTTCCTTTTTGCACACATCCTGTAGTTGATTTTTCAGTTCAGAGATTGATTTCTTTACTTCATCAAAGGAGATTTGTGGATTGACATTGATGCTGGATAAGAACTTGGATCCAGAAGAGACACAGAGAAACTGGAATCTCTACAGAGAGGGAAACGAACAGTAGGTTTTGACAAAGACAGACACTGAATTAAGTTCAAAGAAGTCAAGAGGTAGCCATTACAGAGTAATGTAAGGTAAGTGATGTCACCTGGAGGAAATGGATGTTATCCTCTGTGTGTGAGAGCCGTTTCAGCTCAACATCTCTCCTCCTCAGCTCAGCAACCTCCTGTTCCAGTTGCTCCAGGAGTCCTTCAGCGTGACTCACTTCAGCCTTCTCCTGAGCTCTTATCACCTCCTTCAACTCAGAGCGCCTTTTCTCAATGGAGCTGATCAGTTCAGTAAAGATCCTCTCAGTTTCCTTCAGTGCCTCCTGTGCAGAGTGCTGTTAGGACACAGAGAAGAGGGGGTTCATTTAAGAGACCACTGCAATTTCAACCCTCAAAATGTTCCCTTTTTAACTTTGTTGGAAAGGCAAGAAAGGTGCAGTGGTCTCTTCGTGTTTGTTGTTCTTTGACATGCATGTTTAGTAGGTGTTTTTAAAAGATTTTGAAACACATGCATGTGTTTGTTTTCTGTCATTTATTGTGAGGTGAAAATGTGTCTGGTAAAAATGTTGAGTGCGTTAAGGACCGGACTCACGGATCGTAGGAAGGGACCCAAATGCATGACGAGGTGTAAAGTTTGAAAAATAGGTAGGGACTCGGGTGAAACAAGCGGGGTATTATAGCTCGGATATGACGAGTGGAGAATCTTCAAAGACCTAAGGTAAGAATAGGCTGAGAAAATACAGGAGCCAATAAAATGTTGCGTAGCTTAGTGCGTAGTTTGAACTGGCAAGCTAGAGGTGGAGCACAGGAACTTAAAGAGGAGTGTTGATGGGAGTAATGGGATTCAGGTGTGCATACTGGACTTGTGATTGGGTGCTTAGTGACTTGGTGCTTGGCGTTCGGCACAAGGCCACAAGAGGGGGTGGCAGCACCAGAGATGAGCTGGGTCGGGGTGGAACCCTGACAGAGTGGCTGGTAACAGTTGGGCCTCCACTGGCCACAGTGGCTGGTAACATTTGGGCCTCAGTGGCTGGTGAACCAAACAGTAAATATCCTACAAATATTTTTCCTTTGTGTTCCTTTGTCTGTTCTGAGCTGCATTCACTGGCACTGTTAGAACGACCCAGATGTGTTAACTAATAAATATATGCATCAACTCAGCAATCAAGACTGTTACAAGACTGTTACAGCAGTCAAGACTGTTACTGTTACAAAGATTGAGTTTCCTCGATATACCAAATAACTGATCATTTCAATGTGGAAAAAGTGGTCTGAATACTTTCCTACTGTACTGTATATTTAGCAGCCTCAACACTTACCTTCAGAGAGTCCACAGCCTGTCTCAGCTCCTGAATCTCCTTCTCTCTCTCCTGGATTCTCTTCTGTGATATCTGATGTTTCTCTCCTAACTGTTTCTGAAGAAACATACATGTTAAGAAATGTAAAGAGGCATTTACCTACAGGCTCCTGACAAATGTGTCCCCATTTCAATGGAACTGTAGAATTTTTGATTATTGGAAAACATCATATCTATGTGGCACAGAGTAAAAACAAAAAAGACAGATTGTAAAATGTTGTGGACTGTGGCTACACCAGTGGAAAGATATACAACTCAATTCTTCAGCACTTCACATTGAAGACATATAAATAATGTGTCAGCATGACAGTGATTGACACAGTGTAGTCATGACGACAGAGGGAGAAGAGAGCTCAGACCCCAAAATAACATGTTAACCTTTAGTATCCATCACCCAGGAGGTGGACCAATGTTAGAGGAGGAGTTACAAATGTAAGGCGCCAGTATTTCTGTTGTTTTACCTCTATTAAAGAGTAACTATCAGCCCCAACGTCTGTTACAGACTGCCACTCAAACAGTCAATAAATGCTAATTCCCCCAGCAATATTGGTTTTGGGGGTTGTCATGTCTGGGTAATTTATGATGTCATGATCAGGGAGGGAAAAAGAAAAAGACAACACATAACACGTATGTCAAACAATAACATGAACGTCCCTGCAATCAAGCCTCTCATTAGACTTTATACAGTTTATTAATACGAAGACATAACAGGAATCTCAGGTTTTAACAGACTGGGTTGGGGGCCAAGGCAATGTAGGAGGGAGGGAGGGAGGATGGGAGAGGTGTCTGATTGGTACTTAGATCACATGTCACCCATAATATTAGTGTGTGAGCTGTAGACAGACACCCAAGCCATCGCTATCTCTGTAATATACAAACTCTGTTATTTAATGTTCATAAGAAGTGCCAGTGAATGCTTGCTTTAGAAAAGTCATGAATGTATGTAGAGAACATTTTAGAGCTGACCATATTTGAAAATGTCTTAGGAAAATATTTGTTATTTATTGTAAGATGTACCTGTGAATATGTGCTAGAGAGAAGTCATGAACATATGTAGAGAACATTGTAGAGCCCTTGAATTCTACTTAACAATATTTTTAATCAATAGCCCATCTCCTGCATAGTGCAATGCCTCCTGCTTTAATATTATCCTTTGAGGAGGGACCCTCCCAACACATCTCAAAGGGAGTGTACTTCATAGAATCCCCTCCCTTGAGTGACGTAGGAATGCCTCAGTTGGTGCATCTACTTTAAAATTGCTGTTTTGAAACACAAGGGTGACAAAGAGACTGATTTTTAACTCAAACACCCAAAATAAAACATTTGCAACCAACTGTCAATATTCTTTTTCACTATAATTACAACCAACACATCTGGTCTCTGGTGATAAATGGTTTTCAGTGAAAGTGTTTCTTTAAAGCTGATTGATATTAGATGTTCAGTGTTGTTTTACTGTTCCCAAGTTCTCCTATAGTATCTATATTATACATTATAAATCAGTAAGTAAAGCTAACTGCTAATCAGATGTTTATTTACAGCATTGGGCCAAGTTAGGTATATTTTCTGAAAGTTGATATGATGCATAAGTACAGTAAATTAATTCATGTATAGAAGAAATAACTGTAGTTCCCCTCTTACCTGTTTGTCAGTCCTTTCTGCTGCAGCTGAGACTGTATCATGTCCTTTATGTTCATACATTATACAGAGCAGACAAATACACTGCTGATCAGTACGACAGTAAACCTCCAGTAGTTTGTCATGTTGAGAACAGATCTTCTCCTGTAGTTGTGTGGAGGCTTGGACCAACTTGTGCTTCTTTAATGGAGCTACTTCATAGT
This sequence comes from Novumbra hubbsi, assembly GCA_016801125.1. Taxonomy (NCBI): domain Eukaryota; kingdom Metazoa; phylum Chordata; class Actinopteri; order Esociformes; family Umbridae; genus Novumbra; species Novumbra hubbsi. The sequence goes on from JACXGK010002891.1 coordinate 30,038, forward strand.
GAGGCTGGAGGTGAGTCTCACAGTAAGAGGCCAGACACACCAGACAGGACTTGATAGCTTTGAGTTTTCTCCCAGTGCAGAAATCACACTCCACATCTCCAGGTCCAGTATAATAATTATCAGGAGGAGCAACTTGGAGTCTTGTCTTCTTCAGATTCTCCACCAATTCAACCAGGATTGTGTTTCTGTTTAGAACAGGTCTTGGGATGAAGGTCTGTCTGCACTGGGGGCAGCTGTAGATACCCTTGTCATCTTCCTGATCCAAACAGCCCTTAATACAGCCCATACAGTAGCTGTGTCCACAGGGAATAGTCACTGGATCCTTCAATAGATCTAAACAAATAGAACAACTGATTGAGCTTACGGCCTCTGACATTTTTCACACTCATACAAACAGAGAAAAAGGACCACAGATTAGTTTCAATTTCCTTTAACTGTTTTGTTAGAGGAGTGGTTTGTTTTCTTTGACTTCCTGGTTCTGTGGTGAACTCAGTTGTCAGATATCATGTTTGGTCAGATATCATGTTTGCCAGTAGAGGGCATGAGTGATCTACCACAGCCAGAGTAAATCTTAGTTCTCTGGGATTTTCACGGTCTGGATAATAATTTCTCCCTTTTCCAGAACAATAAGCCGAACAGCAGAAATGACAGTCTGTGAACGCAGAGAGTGCAGATCAAACAAATAGATATCCCCCATCTATACTACAACTTTTTGTTTATAAAATGACAGTAATATCACCTGGAATTGGTAACAGCACTTTTTACAGCTCCATAGTCTGTCTATCACAACATATCTGACATAATACACATTGTTTAATGGGATGACGAAGGCATTGATGCCAGTTGTGACAAAGACACTAACAAAACGCAAAACCAGAAAAGAATCTAGCAATTGTAGCAAGAAGCAATTGTCTGTAGCCACCACCTGTAAAACAAAAAAAGATTTGGGGGTTGTCTTGCTGTTTCCTCTCCAGTGCACCAGTTTGATTAGCTCCAAAACAGGTGACATTGATTCACAACCACTTATTCTTCCTAACTGGTTAAATTGATATCCCTAAAGTTTACTTGACTTAGTGTTTTATACTGTGACAATTACGTTCACCCTTTCTTTTTTGTAATAAGTGAAGCATTTAAGCCTTAATGAATAGAGGCAGAACAGAACTCTGCAAGGCACAGAAAACCTAAGAAAGTGGGACAGAGTTTGAGCTGGATGGTTTACAACATGTGATGGAAAAATAAAGAATTTGTGTTTCTGTAAAACTGCCTTTTAATTGTTAGTAGTAGTATCTGTAGTATCTGTCAAAAGCAACTTAACACATTATTATGTAAATCAGTGACAGGTGACATATATCCAATATACTTTACTTCTCCATTTATCTTTGTCAAAACTGTTTTCCCTTATCCAATCTCAGTAATATATATTTCTTAATCTGCTGACCCTGGTATGTTAGAGTGTATGTGGTGTCAGTTGGAGGTGTGGACAGAGTAACTAGGTGTGTCCAGGCTCTTGACTGGTACTGTATGTATCTGCTATGTGTCTCAGAAGCAAGGGAACTGTAAGGTTGTAAAACATTGTATCTCTCCATGTAGAATACATAATTGTATCACACATTTCTTAAGGCCTTAATTAACAGAATGTACACTAGCGACACAGACTGAAATAGATGTCCTACGGTTTCTGATTTCTCTGTATACACTGACAAATGATCTAAATTTCAGTGGGGATTTTTATTTTTATTTATTTATTATTATAGCCACCCTAATTCCTCCTATAGATCTTGCACTACGGAGACATGACAGGTATCAAAATGTGCATCTCGTTTCTGATTGCGTTGCTATTGTTTTGAGGAAGGTTTTGTAGCAAGGTTTTGAGAATATTTACGTTTTTGTTGCAAAACACATAGCCACGTTGGTTGAAAGCACGCTTCCTGAGCCTAGCCCATCTAGCAAGATGTGCTACCTCTGCATTTGTTGACATGCTGCCATTTCTGAATAAAAACCAGTAGACAAGCAGTCCACTATTCCGAGGACAGAGGTAGTTCTGCCCTATGTAAAACCCACCAAGCTTTCTGAATAAGCTTTTAAAAGTGTTATTCAAAGAGCCCTGTTTTAATTGTTCTTCAAAGTTTTGAATAACATTAGTAGGTTGAGGTTAATGTTGTTCTTCAAAAGGTTGTGTGTTGAAATACATCTTTCTTCAAAGTATTTCTTTTTAACATTTTTCAAGAAGACGTTTTAGGGGTTCCCGCACAACTTTTACACAACAATGAACAACCCTTTGAGGATCCAATAACTTGTTTTATTTTTATACAGTGGGTAGACTACTATACTAGAAATTATAAATAACAGATATTTCCCAAATTTCAGCTGTAATTAAAAAAAAAACATCCATACGTGTCCTACTTTGTTAAGCCTCAGGAGGTCGCAAAGAAAATGTTCATTCTTGCTATCCTGTAAACCGCGGAAACTAATCGACTGTAAGATACAGAACCAGACAGAGGGTAAATGATCACTCCAGACGTATGAAAAGAAAGGAATGAAACATCTCATACAATGTCTCACACACCTCTCCCTCCATGGCTCTGACTAGAAGGTCTAGGTCATAATGTTGTTCTGAGAAAAGGGTGGTAAGTTTCACCTAAATGCAATGGTTTACATGTAAAGTGCTTTGTTACAGTGATAAAAAATTAGTTTACAGTTTGAAAGGTTTGAGTCAGGTCAGCCATACACTCACACAAAGCTCTGGACTAATCAATGCAGTGATCTTTAGCTGCATCATGGGATCTTTGCTCCAGGCTTTGCTATAGGACATGCTGACACATTCCAACATGGTTGCCAAGTCTTGGTCATATCGACGCTCCCCCTTGATGTTGACAATAACAGTGCAAGAATAACCATTTAGCGGCTGGAGAATGCAGTAGACAAAATGGCCCAGACATGAGTAATGCAAAAAACCCAGTGGTGGTTTATTTCAGGACCAACAGTTTACAGACATATGGCTCATGGCAGTAACCCTATGAATCCAGCCCAGCCTCCTCACAGATGGAAACTGGCGCCCTTTATATAGTTTCCCCAAGACAACCCCTGGGATCATACCATTCACAGGTGTGCATACATTTATCATAGGGCACAATTACAGTCAACCAATAATTTAACAATTTACCATAAATCTTTCCACCCATCTCTACTCTTCTGCAACAACATGTAAAACCCTTAGGCACTCACTGTACTGATATAAAGGAAAGTTTCTCCGTAATAAATCTACCTATGCACCAGACTACCAAAACCACCCTACTCCGATCCTTCCCCTTGGTTCGACCTGGAACATCATATATACCGGTGTTCGCCGGGGACACTTTTGGGCCGGACACCTTCAAACAACACCAGACAGGATCGGTAAGTGTTTCATGCAATAACATTAGTGCATTTTCTATTATTGTTGTATTTCCACAACTCCTTTACCCGTCGTTAGTTCATTCTAACCAGCAGTTAATTCACTATATCAACGTAATCCACCTTTCCCTTTTCAGGTTAATGCTAACCTGTAGTAGAAGACTGAACCCAGTTCAACAGTTTGTCCTTTCAATAAATATTGTAAACATATTTAAAATATACTGTACAAAATATTCTGTGCAAATCCTAACAATAAAGTGCCAATATGGCCTAACAATAAGTGCCATTATTAACATGCATAACAAGTAATTTTTTACCCGTGTAATTCATACCACACCCCACAGCATTCGACCTAGTAAGTAACGAAGTTCTCTTCGTTACAAACAGCTATTTTATTTTCCTGTAATGAAACCAACCAACACTGATTATAACTGATGAACAGTTTTCCAAGTGACAACAGATCGATATCATTAATGTTCAAAAAAGTTGCAAATAAAAACAGAAGACAATGATGTGCAAATCGTTAAATCGTTATCATTATTTAATTCGATGCTAGCAACATGTGTCCAAAAAGTTGGGACAGGGGCATGTACACCATTGGGTTGCATCTCCTCTTCTTTTAATAAGAATATGTAAGCATTGGGGAAATTAAGAGACCAATTGCTGTAGTTTTGAAAGTGTTACGTTGTTCTATTATTGCTTTACTGGTATGCAGCTGCCAAAAACTTTGGGGCCTCATTTGATGTACATGTCTGGACTGCAGGCAGGCCAGTTTAGCACCCAGACTCTTTTACTACAGAGCCATGCTGTTGTGAAATGTGCAGAATGTGTTTGCCATTGTCCTTCTGTAATAAACAAGGCCTTCCCTGAAAAGACATTGTCTGGATGGCAACGTATGTTGCCCCAAACCTGTAAATAGTGTTCAGCATTAATGGTGCCTTCACAGAAGTGCAAGTCACCCATGCATCTGCACTAATGCACCCCCATACCATCATAAAGTCTGAGGGCTCAAAGATCAAGGCCATCCAATGTTGGTTTTCACCCACGTCCCTTTTGTACAGAGATTACTCCAGATTCGCTGAATCTTTTAATATTTAATATTGTGTACCATACATGATGAGATCCCAAAACTCTTTGCAATTTTATGTTATTCTTGAATTGTTACACTATTTGCCCATGCAGTCTTTCACACTCACCATCCTCACTTCTGACAGACACATCCTCTCAGGAATGATCTTTAATACCCAGTCATGTTACTGACTTGATTAGTTGTGTGTTATTCCATCAGGTTTAGCATTACACAACATTTCCAATCTTTTGGTGCTTCACTCCCAGATCAAAGTAAGCATCTACTTTTCAAGAAACAATAACATTTCTCAGTTTTAACATGTCATGTGTTGTCTTTGTATTATCTTATATTAAATATATGAATGCACTAAAACATTTTTGTAAAACAGGATGATATTTACAGTGCTGCATGGATCAAATGTATTCACAATGAGTATGCAAGTATCTTTTGTTCTGTCTCTGAGAAAGTCACTGCCTAACTGCTCCCAGATCATTGCTGTGAATGTGTTCTCAGTAAACCTACCTGATAAAATAAAGTACAAAAAGGGGATCCATCCGGTTTTCATTCAAGGAATGTTCCATTGTGAACCAAAAATGTTTTGTAAAGTTCAGTGTCACCCCCTTCTTACATTAGCAAGCTTAACTGTACTTCACTGCTTGGTGTTTGTTTGAAAGGTTCAATTTATGTTTTGAAGACTCTTTTGGGTTTATATTTTAAAGCTATGGTTTAAAAAAGGTTTTCATAGTTTTTTCAAGGATACGAGTAACAATTCAAAGGTGTTGTATGAACAACCCTTTGAAAGGGTTCCCAAAAAGAAGTACCTGCAGCTCCCCCACTGATTTAATTAGAAGTATGCCTAAAGGATATATTTCAACCTCTACTTTTTAGAGGGCTCCATGCAAGATCTCATCTCGTGGGGCATCAATGATCATGAGGAAGGTGAGGGATCAGCCCAGAACTACACAGCAGGACCTGGTCAATGACCTGAAGAGAGCTGGGACCACAGTCTCAAAGAAAACCATTAGTAACACACTACGTCGTCATGGATTAAAATCCTGCAACGCACTCAAGGTCTCCCTGCTCAAGCCAGCGCGTGTCCCGTCTGAAGTTTGCCAATGACTTCTGGATGATCCAGAGGAGGAATGGGAGAAGGTCGTGTGGTCTGATGAGACAAACAGAGCTTTTTGGTCTAAACTCCACTCGCGGTGTTTGGAGGAAGAAGAAGGATGAGTACAACCCCAAGAACACCATCCAACCGTGAAGCATGGAGGTGGAAACATCATTCTTTGGGGATGCTTTCTGCAAATGGGACAGGACGACTGCAACGCATTGAGGGAAGGACGGATGGGGCCATGTATTGCGAGATCTTGGCCAACAACCTTCTTCCCTCAGTAAGAGCATTGAAGATTGGTCGTGGCTGTGTCTTCCAGCATGACAATGACCCAAATCACAGCCAGGGCAACTAAGGAGTGGCTCTGTAAGAAGCATCTCGAGGTCCTGGAGTGGCCTAGCCAGTCTCCAGACCTGAACCCAAAAGAAAGTCTGTGGAGGGAGCTGAAAGTCTGTATTGCCAAGCGACAGCACCGAAACCTGAAGGACCTGGAGAAGGTCTGTATGGAGGAGTGGGCCCCGCTGCAGTGTGTGCAAACCTGGTCAAGAACTACAGGAAACATATGATCTCTGTAATTGCAAACAAAGGTTTCTGTACCACATAATACGTTCTGCTTTTCTGATGTATCAAATACTTGTGTCATGCAATAAAATGCAAATTAATTACCAAAAATCATACAATGTGGTTTTCTGGATTTTTGATTCCATCTCTCACAGTTGAAGTGTACCTATGATAAAAATTATAGACCTCTACATTCTTTGTAAGTAGGAAAACCTGCAAAATTGGCAGTGTATCAAATACTTGTTCTCCCCACTGTATATCTCACTTACCACAGCACGGCTAAGCAACTCCCGCCTTGAAAAGCCGAATGTGAATTCTGGGAAAACATGTAACTAAAAACACACTTCCAAGACCATATTGTAAAACCAGATTTCTGACACTCAGCCAAAATAGCATTTGAGAGGTCAGGCATTGATGTTGGACGCATCCAGTCATGCAATTTTCAGATCAGAGCATTTGATTGGGAGAGACAATCCACCAATCAGAAAGAAAGGTGGAGCTATTGTATTACTAACACCTGTCAATTCCTCACAATCTCCACAATACACAGACCTTAAGGGTCGAATTGGAATTTTAAATTGGAATTTCATCTCTCGTCTTTTACGCCTCGCTCCTCCCCTTCTTCCCTCCCCTTTCACGCCTTCCTCCCTCCCAAACATCCCTCCCCTTTCTCGCCTCCCTCCTCCCCTTCCTCCCTCCCAAACATCCCTCTCAGTTTCTTACCTTCCCACAGTTTTCACCAGCACTGGGACAGAGCAGAGTCGGAACACCCCCAGTGCCCGTACCAACTCCCCGAAGCTCTTAACCCCGAAGGCGCTGGGGTCGTCAAAGGTCAACATCATGGGCAGGGAGTCAGCCCATGGTGTTTGTTCCCGGGGCCCCTGTGACTGCATCCGAGGGGCCACAGTGCCCAGTGTGCTTGGCGACAGGAAGCGATGCAGTGACAGTCAAAGAAGTCTGAACGTCATCATCACTGATGGAGAGCGTCTAGATTTCAACCAGCATCTTAGCAGGAATGTGTGTGTCTATCATTTGCCTGTTAATACAAGTGTGTATGTGTGTGTAATATGCCTGTTAATACGTGTGTGTGTAATATGCCTGTTAATACATGTGTGTATGTGTGTGTGTAATATGCCTGTTGATACGTGTGTGTACGTGTGTGTAATAGGCCTGTTAATACGTGTGTGTATGTGTGTGTGTAATATGCCTGTTGATACGTGTGTGTACGTGTGTGTAATAGGCCTGTTAATAAGTGTGTGTATGTGTGTGTGTAATATGCCTGTTAATACGTGTGTGTACGTGTGTGTAATATGCCTGTTAATACGTGTGTACGTGTGTGTGTACTATTCCTGTTAATACGTGGGTGTACGTGTGTGTGTGTAATATGCCTGTTAATTTGTAGGTGTACGTGTGTGTGTAACATGCCTGTTAATACTTGTGTGTACGTGTGTGTAATATGCCTGTTAATACGTGTGTGTACGTGTGTGTAATATGCCTGTTAATACGTGTCTGTACGTGTGTGTGTAATATGCCTGTTAATACATGTGTGTAATATGCCTTTTTATACATGTGTGTAATATACCTGTTAATAAATGTGTGCAGGTGGTTTTTGTTTGCCTTGACCACTTGATCAGCTTACTGTTATGCACCATTTGTTGTAAATAGACAAATCAGAAAAAACATTAACCTTATTAAAAATAAAGTAATTATGATTACGAAATACAAAACATACATAGGGAAATCCAAGTAAAAACTGGCCATCCACAAAAAACAGGAAGCAACGAACCATGTCAGTACCATAGACACAAACATCACTGCTTAAAAAAAAACAACAATGTTTATGAAAATAAAGAAATTATAATAATAATACTTGAAAAGCAAAATTGTTATACATTTATTTTGACGAAATTAAATAACATGCAATGAAAAGAAAAAATCTGGATTTTTTTCTAATTCAATCTCTCACCGTTCAAATAAATCTACCATTAAAATTATAGACTATTTCTTTGTCAGTTGGCAAACGACAAAATCAGCAGATTATTTTTTTCCCACTGTATAAATATATATTATTATTGCCACCCTAACTCCTCCTACAGTTCTTGCACAAAGAAGACATGACAGGTATCAAAATGTGCATCTTGTTTCCAATTGCATTGTATTGTTGTGTGGAAGGGTCGATACAAGGTTTAGGAAATATGTTTTTGTGGCAAGACAGCCACACTGAACCCTAGTAGCTATCAAGCTAAGTGGACATATAGTTTGTTTGTAAAAAGGAGACATGACCAATATCAAAATGGGCGCCTCTTTTCCGATTGCGTTGCTACTGTTTTGTGGAAGGTTTTGTGCAAGGTTTAGGAAATATTCAAGTTTTTGTGGCGTAAACATAGTCACTTAGAACAAATGTTGAATGGACAAATGTTTGATTAGATCTTTTAGGCATGTGGTCTTTTTGCCGAGACACGGAAGTAAAAGGAAGAGTTTGTATTCGCAATCAAACAAAAGGGATGAATTAGCATTGGAAAAATTGGATAAAGAACCAAAATGTGATATTATAGAAATGTTTCTATATACTATACAACTAAAACATTACAAAACAGAAAAAAAAAAAGAATTGAAATATTCCTCTGATATTGAGCTTTTCAGTGTACCCCACCAATAAAGACTGAAAAAGCAATGGAATAGTACAAATATGTCCAGAGAATCAGTTCTGTCACCAGTCAGTTGACAAAATCTGCCAGGAGAAGTTTAATGAGTGTAGGCAATTTAAACACTTTTTCTGGGTAACGAGCTGGTTAATGGGTGTATTGAGTAGAGTAAACATTAGGTTCACCTCCCACCAATAACTGATGTCAGGTTCATGTTTGCTCCACGTTCTCCCTGGTAAGAACATACAAATTGATGTGATCATTAAGGATCTCCAAGTCAATGATAAAACCGTACAAATAATAATGCATTATATTTATATAGCGCTTTTCAGGGACCCAAAGACGCTTTACAAGAATGAACAAGAAACCAAACAACAACATAAATAAATGAACAAAAGAAAAAAGAGAATAGGATAATGCCTAGCTAGGGGAAAGCAATTTTGAACAGACGAGTTTTAGGGCGTTGGTGGAAAATGGGGATAGTCTCAGAGTCACGGATGGTTTTAGGGAGAGAGTTCCAGAGCCTAGGAGCAACCCTTGAGAATGCCCTGTCACCAAAGCTTTTAAGCTTCGACTTCAGGGTTATGAGGTAGCCCGCAGCACATGTGAAGGTTTATATGGGAGAAGAAGGTCAGACAGGTAGGCAGGGACAGAGTAATTTAGGGCTTTATATGTCAGCAGGAGGATCTTGTAGTCAATGCATTGGGAGATAGTAAGCCTATGTAACTCACAGAGGATAGGGATGATATGCTAATAGGACTTGGTGTGAGTGAGTAGTCTGGCTGCAGAGTTCTGAACTAGTTGAAGCTTATGCAGGGATGTAGATTTGATACCGGTAAACAGCAGGAGGATGGGAGAGTCTGAGTTTGGCAATGTTGCAGAGGTGGAAAAATTAAGACTTTACAGTGCAGTCTCAGTACTGTGGATTGGCCGGAAACCAGACTGAAGAGGCTCGTACAGATTGTTATTAAGGAGTTATTTTTGGAGCTGTGAAGCTACATTTCTTTCAAGAGATTTGGCCAGGAAGGGGATGTTGGAGATGGGATGGAAATTGTTGAGTATGGTGCTGTCAAGTCTGGGTTTCTTTAGGATGAGAGTGACACAGCAGCTTTGGAGCAAGAGGGGACAGTGCCGGTAGTGAGGAAGAGGTTGACTATGCTTGTGATGTGCGGACAGAGAGCAGCTATTGAGGCGTTAATCAAGACAGTGGGAAGCGGATTGAGAGAGCAGGTTGTATTTTTGGTTGTCATGATGAGTTAAGCAATATAAGGAGAATCAACAACACTGAAAGAGGAGAGGTGAGAGTCCTGGGGAGCAAGTGGGGAGAATTGAAGGTTAACAGTAGATAGGGCTGGGGTAAATTTATTAGATAGTGAGGAGTTTATTGTTGTTATTTTATCTTTGAAAAACAGCAAAAAAGAGTTGGCAAGTTTAGTAGAGGGGTGCGGAAGTGAGTCATCGCAGGGCTCTATTGCTTACAACAGAGTCCAGGATTTCATATTTGAGCTATTGATAACGTTTGAGATGTAGGAGGACCTGGTTGTGCTGAGGGCATCTCTGTAAAGTGAAACATTTAGTTTGTAGGCTTCAGTGTGAACAGCGAGCCGTGATTTTCTCGCCCGACTTTCAAGACGACGACAAACTTGCTTCAGGGTACGGAGTGCTGGTGTACACCAGGGGGATGAGGGGGTGAAAGAGACTTGTTTCGTGTGGGGCCAGAGAGCTGAGGGAGACAGACATGGCAGTATTGATGTGGTTTGCTTGTTCTTTAGGTGATTTGAGGGTGAAGTCAATCGGGAGAACAGAGGAGATGGCATCTGATAGTTGTAGAGGGTCAACAGCTTTGATGTTATGGAAGGAGATTATGAGTATGTCAGTGTTGTGTGGTACATTGGAAATAAATGAGAAATGAATGATTGTGTGGTCAGACAACGGGGACAAACTGGGATGAATTTGTGAAATGGTAAGACGGCGCAGACAAGATCAAGTATGTGACCTTTGATGTGAGTGAGAAAATTTTAATTTTAACTTTAATGAACGTCATCATAAAGCCGGGTAGTTTCTGCAGAAAAGACCAACGTACAACTTGCGAACACACATGTTTATACCATGTATTATCTTGGGTTATATAGATCATCCCTTTATGATAATTTCAGGGAATGAGTGAACTTAAGTTACCGGGAATGTAACTCCGGTTATATGAGTGGAGCGTAGCCCCCTAGAGGGCGTAGCTCTAGCGGTTTACCCATGCCGCATAGCGGCCAACTGAAAATTAAATGTACTTAGCTCAGCCAATTGGGGCACACCTGCCCCTATATCTGAGCGTGTGCCCTTCACTCCATCTCCCGTCTTTCTTCAGCGAGAATGAACGGGGACCGGTCAGGGCATCATGTCAAGGGGGCTATGCTCCACTCATATAACCGGAATTACATTCCCGGTAACTTAAGTTATATGTCGTGTCGGTTTACGGCGGAGCAATGCGAGCCAAAAATGTACCCCTGGCAGGCCCCAAAAAGTAACCCAGGGTTACACTTAAGAATATCCACTCTCTCTAGGATAAGGAGAGTGGAGCTTCTCACATCCTAATTCGGGTTTCATATAAAAAAAACAGACAAGGAAGGGGCGATCGCTGTTGTTCAGAGACTACAGCGAAAAAGAATTCAACAACAACAGGGAGAAATGGAAAACTAACAGTGCCCCATCCCGGGAACAAACCCGGGTCTCCTGTGTAAACGGCAGGAATGCTACCACTCAGCCAAGTGGAGTCAATCCCGCACCCGACATTCCTAAGAAAATGTAACTCTAATGCGCGACATCGTTCTTCAGACAGGTGCTGAGAACGGAATGCGCTAATGAAGATGAAGGCACGTCTAACAAATAAGATTGGATAAAGGGGGACGGCGTCGACCACGACGCTGCCTCACAAATATCCTCGACCCGAACCCTACCAAAAAGGGCAGAGGAAGCCGCAACTCCACGCGTGGAGTGAGCTCTGATACCCTCCGGGGCCTGTGCCCCTATCGACTTGTACGCCGAGACGATGCATTTGCATAGCCAATGAGACATGCGCTGTTTTGACAGTGGCCGACCCAGCGATCTGTCACCGTGGCACACAAACAGCTGTGGGGAGGATCTAATCAACTTAGTGCGGTCCACATAGTGTGCAATCGCGTGCACGGGACACAGCCTGTGCCGTCTCTCCTCCTCCTTATCATTATTATGAGGAGGAGGACAGAGAGCATGCAACTCAATCACTCGAGATCGAAAAGAACTCGTGATAGATTTAGGCACAAACGTAGGGTTCGGCCGTAAAACAGCCCTGCTTAAATCACCATTGATAAACAAGCAGTCCGAACGAGTGGAAAGAGCAGAAAGATCACTCACCCGTTTCGCCGAACACAGAGCCAGTAACATAGCTGTCTTCAGTGACAGGAACTTCAAAGAAGTCTGTGTCAGAGATTCAAACGGTGGTTCACACAGAGCACGCAGAACCATAGACAGCTCCCATTTTGGCACACCGGTCCTAACCACAGGGCGTAGGCGCCGTGTGCCAGTCATGAAACGTTTAACCAGGGGGTGACTGAAAACAGACCTCTCCCCAAAAGCTTCATGACACGCAGAGATTGCAGACGGGTAACCCTTTACGGTCGACGGGGATCTCTTCATATCAAAACAAATATTGCAGGAAGGAGAGTATCCGCTCTACTGGGCAACAAAAAGGATCCACATGAATCCTGTCACACCAGCTCACGAACATATTCCACCTAGCAGCATAGATTCTGGAGGTAGAGACAGCTCTAGCCCCCTGAATCGTACGTATAACGTCCTCGGACAGACCCCGGCGCGCTAACCTGTCCCTTTCAGGAGCCAAGCCGCCAACTGTCCGCGCAACGACGGTGGATGCTGAATAGAGCCCTCCGCCTGAGACAGTGTGTCCTGGCGCTGAGGAAGGGTCCACGGGGCTCTCACCAGCAACTGTATCAACTCCGGATACCATATTGCTGCCGGACGGTCCGGAGCAATGAGGATCACATAGAGATGATCTAGTCTCACGTGTGCCAACAGGCGCGCAATGCACGTCTGTGGTGGGAACGCGTAAAGCAATCCCGGAGGCCACGGGCGGTGAGCAAACGCGTCTGTGCCAAGGGGCGCACGGTCCTGGTCCTTTAGGGAAAACCACAGTCTGCATTGCGCGTTCACTCTCGACGCAAACAGGTACACCTTGGCCTCCCCAAATCTCTCCCAAATGAGGGAGACGATTTCGGGATGAAGACGCCAGTCGTCTTCCCGCAGATTGTGTCGAGACAACAGGTCCGCTCCTACATTCAGGCTTCCCGGAATGTGGGCAGCTGTCAGAGAACGCAGGTGGCTGTGAGCCCACAGCCATAGATGCCTTTCCGACAAGTGGAGCGCAGGGGACCTGACTTCTCCCTGTCGTTCGATTGTCTGATCGAACTAAGACATGTTTTCCCTCGACCAACGAAGCGAGGCGGGTCAAGACCAAGAGAACCGTCTCCAGTTCCAGCAAGTTGATGTGACGACCACTCCATGGCCACCCACCCTGAACTGCCTGTCCCTGACACACACACCCCCATCCTGTCAAGGACGCGTCCGTGAAAACACTCACGAACGACGTCACTCTGCCCAGAGGAACCCCCCGGTTCAGAATGACTGGGTTCCTCCAATAGTCCAGGTCTGTCCCTAGACACTTGGGGAGTACTAAACGATGGTTTCGTTGGTGCACGGGGTCTATCCACTGCCCAGCAAACCATCTCTGTAGTGCGCGCATGTGCAGCAGCCCCAACGGTACTACAGCGTGGGCAGCTGACATGAGTCCCAATAGGGACACGGTCGCACGCACGGGCCTTGTGCACGGGGGTCTGCAGAGGTGTAGCGCAGAGAGGATTCTCCTCATCCGCTCCTCTGATAAACGTGCCGTCATGGAGGCTGAGTCCAACCGGAGACCCAAATAGGCCACCTGTTGACTCGGCCAGGGCACACTCTTTGACCAGATCACCGCTAGTCCCAAGTGTGAGAACTGATTCACAACCTGGGTTGTGTGTTCCATCGCCAGCTCCGCTGACGATGCTAAAATCAGTAAATCGTCCAGATAGGCAAGAATTCTGATTCCTCTCCTGCGTAAAGGCTCCAGCGCTGCTTCCACGCACTTGGAGAATGTGCGGGGCGCGAGCGCGAACCCGAATGGCAACTTTGGAGCAGGACAAAAGCTCCTGCTCTACAAGTGGAAGGCGCCTGAGTGGGAACCTGCGCCTACTGAGTCGTGGTCGTTGCTGTCGCTGTGGTAGCCAGTTGTCTGCGATGCCGCCGCCGAGACGCCGCGCTGTTCTTCGGGGGTTGCAGTGTGGTAGAGCGAGAGGGCGTTCCCGGACGAACCAGCCGTCCGGCCAACGGCAAGTGCCGAGAAAACTCGGACCTCGCGCTATCGACCCTCTTGAACGAGTCGATCGCCGTCGAGACTGCTTCCCCGAACAGCCCAGTCTGCGTCAGCGGAGCGTTCAACAGTGGCGCCTTGTCTGCCTCCTTTAGCGAGGACAACGACAGCCACAGGTGACGCTGAGCCACCACCGAAGATGCCATCGACCGGCCCGCGCAAACAGCGTGAGCCTGGTTTAGATGTTGTATAGCCGCTAGTATCCGGGAGATCTCGCCCAACTCAAAAGTTGAGGGGGCCGACGCACCCGATACCATCTTGGAGGCTGCTGAGGCTAATAAGGCCACATTATTGGAGGCCGCCACAGCCTGCGCACCCAACACGTAGCACTTGTCCAGCATGTGTGCCGTGAATCGGTCCTTAGACGATGGAAGCAGAGGTTTCTTGTTCTGCAATCCAATTTGTCCCGGCAGGAAATGTGCGGCCAACTCCTGTTCCAAAGTGGGCACAGCACGGCAAATAGCCTCCTGCCGTCCTTCAACCATGGTAAAGGGAAGGTAGGACCTCACTGGCGCTTTCGCCAGTACCGGAGCCGTCCAGGAACCTTCGGCATAATCCGAAAGTCCTGGTACGTTCGGCGCAGGCGCAGGTGACTCCTTAACCTGTTCCGCCCACGAAATGTGGGACATGAACAAAATGGCCTTAGGAGGTGGAAGGGGGGGCAGAGGAATCTCCAGCCTCAGACTGGAACTGGAATTTTGACTGGTCGCCACGAGCAGGAACTCCACACTCGAACGTAGAAGAAGAGAGGACGGCGTCCAAACTTATCTCCTCCTGGAAGTAGTGCAACCTTCCCTGGCGAACAGCCAAAGGTAAGGCTGCACAGGCAGCACATGCTGGTGCCTCTAGAACACCTTCCTTGGCGTGCCACGTTCCAAGACACAACACACAAACAGTGTGCCGGTCTTCCCCGGCGTCCAAGGAGGAACAGCGGCAGGCGGCTTCCAAAAATTGTCACATGATGTCGTGATAACTAAAGAAAAAATCACTAGGAAGTACATCAATGTTCAGTCGAAGCTGAAGAAAATGGGAGATGGAGTGAAGGGCACACGCTCAGATATAGGGGCAAGTGTGCCCTGATTGGCTGAGCTAAGTACATTTAATTTTCAGTTGGCCGCTATGCGGCATGGGTAAACCGCTAGAGCTACGCCTTCTAGGGGGCGGAGCTCCACGACATATAACCTATTGTTCAAATCATGAGCCACCTGGCCTTAAGAGATCGCAAAGGCCTGGGAAGAGTTTAAGGGAGGCAGAGTGATAAGGTGGTGATTGGATGCCGTCAAAGAAAATAAATTCTGAATCTTTCTGGTAAGAAATCATGAATGATGACTTTGTCTTTCAGGGTTCTTTGTTTCCAAGTGTGCTTATACTACCACTCAGTGCATACTTGATTATATGAATAGATGTTGTTTAGCATTATTTATCAATACCTGCAGTTTAATTGATTTTTGGCTTATGAGTATATGACATCTTATGGATTACTAATATATTACTTCTATAATACCATGGTTACTTAACCGATTCCTTAGTGAATTCATTATGTGGATATGTGAAACACCAAAATTCCAGGATAGCAGGAGGAGGCAAGAGGAGAGGGATACAGCAATGGTGAGTAGTTCTGCTAAATCAGAGAGGAATGAGTCATAAGCTTGCAGAGGGCAATAAGGATGATGGCATTACATTGCATTACAGGCAATATATTCAAACAAGGTGAAAGATGAAATTGAAAGCTCAGTAATTTTTAAGTGGGATTTGAACCGTACAGCAAGACCACCACCACGACCAGTTATGCAGGGATGGGCCAGATAGCTAAAACCATTGGGAGTTGCTTGATTTAATATAAATAAATCTCCAGGTGTTTGCCACGTTATAGTTAGGAAAAAGAAGTCAATATTGTTCTCCAGTATTAGTTCATAGAGCGGGGGTGCTTTATTATTCATAGAGCTGGTGTTTAGGAGAGCAAGGTTTGTGGTGCAGCATGTAGAGGTGGAGTTGTATATTGCGGTAGGTTGAAGGGAAAGTAGTCAATCATGATTAGCAGTTAACCGGATTTAAAAGGTGGACGGCGTAAAAGTGACCAGAACTCAACCAATTAAAGATGTTGGAAAAACACACAGGCGTTAGACTGACCCAGACATGGCAGAGTGAATGGTACAGCTGTTAAAGAGACAAATTGTTTGGTTAGGGGTGGAGGTGAAATACTTTGCCCAAAAACAAGACCAAGCTAACTAGCCAGGTGAAAAATAATAAACCAAGATTGCCTTGAACAGTTGTGGTCAGTTTGCCTCAAAGTTTGTGATGATTTGCTTTAAAGAATCCTGCACAGCATTTAGCCCTTCTGTTTACTCCTGTGGTGGGTGTGTCAGTAATAATTACTTAAATATCGAGCTGTGAGGAACAAGAAATGCATCCCTCTCACTCTCTGGCTTTTGAGGCACTATGGATAACATCAGATAATAATGAAGGGTGGCATTGGGTTCCCTAATGAAGGGTGGCAAATGTTCCTCTTTAGTCTTCATCTATTTGTGTTACAGATTAATAAAGTAACAAGTAAAGACACAGGTGGATAATACTAAAATAATGTTGCCTAACAATAAACATTTATTTTTACTTTAGTGGCAGAAACATAACACGAAATAACACATGTGCTTGGTAGGACATGGGATCTCTACTGTTAACCTCAAAATATTCAGAAAACTTGTAATACAAAGTAATCAACTAGGGAAGTTTTATGGTGATTTCTATTAGTTAAAGGTTTGACCCTATTCACCTGTAATGTAGTGTTAGTTAAAGGTTTTACCCTATTTACCTGTAATATAGAGTTAGTTAAAGGTTTTACCCTATACAATGTCCACTTTTCCCACCACTCTAGATAACGGACCTCCGGAAGTGTTTGGCCAGACAACTACTAGCTGTCCTGTACCAACGTCTACCCGGTCAGGTAGATGATCTAGATTCTGCTGGACCACTCCTGGTGGTGCTGGCAGTAGCCCACACGTTCCCACTTGAACATCCATTCTTGATGAACGATAAGACTTTTAGTCAAAATCTCCACATGACACAGCCGGAGTTATCCCCAGTGACGCTTTAGCAAGGAAGATGTGTGACATGCCCAGATTCAGATCATTTGAACTTTTTTTTTAATCTTAAGTGAAAAAGTTTGAACACCACATTTGTTTTAATGGGAATCTTAAATCAATAATTTTCCATAAACAGAAATATTTAGTGACTTTGCAAGCCCTAGGCATATGACTGAAAGTAGTTTAAGCAAACACTGCATGTACCGTCAATTCTAGATCTTTGGTTTCCAACCACATGTTCCAGGTCCCCTATGGGTCCCGTGCCTATCTACAGGGGATACTGGAGGAAAAGGCGGGGAACCATCGCTGTAGATAACAAAATCTGTAGCTACTATTACAAGCCTACCAACAGAAATATATTAGCCAATGAACATAATCGAAGAGTCAAGTATCAATTCAATGTTTATTTCATAGGTTAAACTGAGGAGTTCACTTTTGACTCTGTTCACACATTTGACTCTGCTACACAGTGTAAAGAAAAACCTCTCACACTGAAAACCCATTAAACCTCTCACACTGAAAACCCATTAATCTTGTAATTGTAAATATTCAGCGCCAGTTAGTCTAAAAAACCCTTTCACATAAAGCATCAGGCAAACTACAAGGTTTAATAGGTTAGTATAGAACCCATTTTGGAGACTGTTTAAGCCTGTTAGGTATACAGAAAGCTGATGCATGTTGTAAGATTGGTACAGGTTCAATGTCAAGTGAAGAGACTGTTTTGGAATGAAGACTGTCTCTGTTGGGCTCCTGTGACTCAATAGTCTCTCCTGTCCTGGTTCTGATAGCCTCCCTTGTAGCCCCCTCTGTAGCCACCTCCTCCACCTTGGTAGCCCCCGCCCCCTTGGTAGCCTCCGCCTCCTTGGTAGCCTCCGCCCCCTTGGTAGCCTCCGCCTCCTTGGTAGCCTCCGCCTCCCTGGTAGCCCCCGCGGTTTTGTCCTTGGTAACCACCAGCCCCGCCTCGGTTTCCGTCTGTGGAGCCATGGATGGAGAGAGGATTTGAAGAGGTTAAAACGTGTAGGAAGAGGGAGCGCTACACATCGACACGGAAACATCCAGACTGAAATGAGACGCAAGACATGTCACGCTACGCTTGAGCTAGTGCTAACTAGTTGTGCAAAGGACGGAAGAGAGACTGCAAGAGAGAACGTGTGGAGAATGAAATGTCTTGGGGGGTGGGGGGGGTGCAGAAACACAGAGGTGGGGAAAAGAGGGAGGACGTGAGGAGACCGCAGGTCACAGACGGTGGCTTTGAGAAAAAAACAGAAGTTCAATTTAGACATTAGAGGGTAAAGGGAGGTAGGAATTCATAAGCACCTCGGTTGTAACCTCCTTGCCTTGATTGGTAGCTGCCTCCGTCTGAAACCAACCATAGACGCGACAACTAAATGTGATTTACATTATCTACAAAGGAGTTCTGCACATTTCCATTGGTGCTTGTGCAATGGTTAATTGCCTTTTCAGAACTTCTTTCTCATAAAACAAAAGTGGTCACTGAGTTCAAATACCTGTCTTTTATTTCAGAGTAAAACATTTTACAAAATAAATAAAATAGCTATTTCTCAATTATAATTTTTCTATGAAGTGTATAGCTGTTTAAGTTTTATATCGCTTTCTTTACACCAACCTAAATGTAATTGTGTTTCTTTTTTTTAACGAAAATGTATACAATGCCCATAGAAGGTCAATAATCCCTGCATTTAATATTTTCATACAATTGACCACTTCAGATATGGTTCTTTCCAGACCATCATACAAGACAAATTTGTGGAATATTTACAACATTGTCACATACACTTTGACCAGTCTTGGGAATAAAAGCCTGTAGCTCAAAGTTGCCATTGGCTTCTTTGTGCTTCTCTGATTGGTCACCTACTTGCTCTGTCATTGAGTTTGGAGGGACGACATAATCAGGACTTGGTGTGGGACATAGGTGATTGGTTACATCCTATTTAATTTAGACAGGGATTGGTTAAAGCCAATCAAATTTAAAAGCACACTTTGTGGATTTGTCCAATAATGATATTTCCATTTAGCATTTTTTATGTATATCATAATTTTGTGTGGAAATCCCAGTAAAAATGTATGAAACTGTGGCACTAAAAACAGTGAATTTCTTTGAAAACAATTTTTACACATTAATATAAAGAAATTGTTTAGGTTAAAAAAAATGGACCTCCAATGTAAATGATTCTAGACTAGGTTCATAATGCCCAAGACCAAAAACAAAACTAGTTTGCACTCACTATTTTAAGTTGCTCATAGGGCAGCTGCTAAATGACTTAATTATAAATCCAAACAAGGACATAAAGCCCATCTGTAGTAGTAATAATCTAAATCCATATATGGACATAAGGCCCACCCATAGTAGTAATAACCTAAATCCATATATGGACATAAGGCCCACCCATAGTAGTAATAACCTAAATCCATATATGGACATAAGGCCCACCCATAGTAGTAATAATCTAAATCCATATATGGACATAAGGCCCACCCATAGTAGTAATAACCTAAATCCATATATGGACATAAGGCCCACCCATAGTAGTAATAATCTAAATCCATATATGGACA
>JACXGK010002892.1:0-15966 GCA_016801125.1 Novumbra hubbsi
TGTGTGTGGTGTGCGCGTGGTGTGTGGTCTGCGTGGTGTGTGTGGTGTGCGCGTGGTGTGTGGTCTGCGTGGTGTGCGCGTGGTGTGTGGTCTGCGTGGTGTGTGGTCTGCGTGGTGTGTGTGGTGGTCCTTGCCTCCCAGGATGCTGAAGAGGTGTGTGACCACGTCCTGCACAGCGCTGGGGTCGCTACACTGCTGGGCCAGGTTCTGCATGGCCTGCACAGCCTGTTCCATCAGCTGGACGTTGTTGGCCTTCAGCTGGCCTGAGGCGGACAGCGCAGTCAGTCAGATACACACCAACACCACCCATCCACCCACAGGCTAAATGTTCAGACACACACCCCCCAACGCACAGGCTAAATGTTCAGACACACGCCCCCCAACGCACAGGCTAAATGTTCAGACACACGCCCCCCAACGCACAGGCAAAATGTTCAGACACACGCCCCCCAACGCACAGGCAAAATGTTCAGATACACGCCCACACTCACTGGCGATGCCTTTTCCAACGTCCATGGCGTACTGACTGAGGTCCAGAGTCACCGAAGCCAGCAGGCAGGAGACGGCTGGAAGAGAAAGGAAGGGACGCCTGGGGTTAAACCACTGGGTGCACAGGGGGGGAGCTGGGGGGAGCTAGCGGTCCTCACTCTGCAGGGCGTTCTCCGGGCTGCGCAGCATGGCCTTCTGCAGGCCCGGGAGCACCAGGTCCCGGAACTCCGAGTGGGAGACGTGGCGCAGCAGGGAGCCGCTCCGCTCCTGAGGGGGGACAGACGAAAGCCGTTACCAACGGGCGGAAATGCATGTCACCACACAGCGTTTGGTTCCGTCAAGGTGGGTCCAGCTCCACTCACCAGGATGTGTTGGTGTGGTCTGGTCTTGCTCATAAGAACTGTCTTCACATAAAGGTCCAACAGGGCACTCTGAAACAAAAACACGGTCACACGATAATGATTACATACTTACAAATACTCAATAGACACATATAGGGTGCCTTAACCAGTCAGTCACTGGAACCAGGCTTATATATAAACACTTTTCTGATGGACAGAAAAGTGGATGTTTTGGTGGTGTCATGGCCGCCCACCAGGGCTTCTCACGCAAGACAGAATAATAAGAGAAACAACATCCTATCAGTCATCCAATCAGTGGGCGTTAATGAAAGGAGAATGGCAAGTATCATGAAAGTTAGACGAGTCACAAACATCAGTTGCAATATTATGACCCCATTGGCACAGCAGCGTAATAGCAGTCTGTAGAACATATTGGAACACATAACTCACCCGCCCTTGTCAAAAGTACCACTTTATCAATCCAGAAAAAAAGGATGTGTGTGTACCAAAACAAATTTGCTATGGGAGAGTCTATAAACATAGCTTTCCTCTACATGAATTCAACTAATACCAGACTCACCTTGTGTTTCTCTACAGTGACTATATCTTTGTGGGTTGTGCAAAAGTCCAGACACACTGCCAGAAGAACCAGTGAGCTGGAGTTCTGCTCCAGACTTAACATGGTGCTTATGTAGTGATCGGCGAGGCCCGGGTTCTGAGAAAACAGAACAGACAAGCAGTCAAAATGCAGACCCAATGGGGCAAGGGTAGGTCACCACATTAAACCTTAGAAAGGTCCTAAAAATTTACTGTAATTTCACACTTTGTAATTACACTGAGACAATGTCGGATCATATGTGTGGATGTATTGAGATTATATCCCAACAGTCTTAAGTGCCAACCCTCAACTCCCCTCACCTCCTTCCACAGGCGGCTCAGGTTCTTCAGGGAGGACTTCAGAGCTGTTCCTTGGGCACCACCCACCACCTCAGCCAGCAACAAACTCTGCACCTCCACCTGTCACACAAAGACAGAAGCATGGATGGGTGGACGCAGAAAAATCACGTATAAACCAAATCCAATGTCTGCAACAAATGCTAAAAGCAGGGTGTCTACAAGCGGTGATAGTTTTCGCGTGCCATTACCATTTTCGTCCAGACGGGACCCTCTCTTTTCTCTGCAGCGGAGAACACAGAGCGAACCAGCAGGCAGGTCCAAGCCAGCCCGGTGAAGGCAGCAGAGCCGGTGCTCTTACTGACATCACCAGAACATAAAGCAAAGAGGAAAAATAAATTTAGCAAAGATGACAATTGTGAATCAATATAGGATAGCACACAAAGCATATAGTCAAAGCACACTTCCTGCTATGCTTGATCCGGACATGCCCCTTAAAGCTATCAGCCTCTCATCTAAGCCACTCTCACCTGAGTATTACCAACTTCTGAAATCCCAACAGACAGGACAGCTGATGTTGTCATTTAGTAGATCTTACCAGAGTAAATGACAGCAGTTTGTAAAACAAAATAAAGAAATCATATTAGCTGCTTGTGAGAATGATCCCCAGGGGCTACACTACCAACTAAGCCACCACAATTTCACTGAGTTGATGTGTATGTTCGGGGTAACTGACACGTTTATGTGTATGTTCAGGGGTAACTGACACGTTTATGTGTAAGTTCAAGGTAACTGACACAAGTATTTCTTTGTTCGGTGGTAACTGACATGCATATTTTTATGTACAGGGTAAATTACACGCTTATGTCAATGTTAAGGGAAACAGACAAGCTTGCAATTTAAAGCTAATCCTTAAATAAGATTTAATTTCCCATATTGCCATCTGCTTGATCCCAGCACTGATTCCAGGCTAACCCAGCCCGTCATACCACCAATGAAACACCACTACAAACCCAACAATGAAATACTGCCTAGTTATGCCATGATTCAAAAGCAGTGAGACAGCATAGCTGCCCTGTAAGCTTACACAAAACACTTAGGGAAACGTGTCCTGGGAGGTAATTAGTCAGTTTATATAGCTGATTAAACCATTGCATATCACTCCAGGGTTTTTACAGATTTCTTATTGGCTAAAGGTTACGTTGGTGGTAGTTCTTATACTGGTCACACCTAAATCTGAAACTTCCTTAGGCAATCTTAAGTTTTCCACCACAAATCACTGGAATGAATTGCAAAAAGATTCAATACCACACCTCGCTCCTTCAAACACAAACAATTCAGCTATTTGCACCTGCTAAAAAAAAATTGGTATCGGCCCCTTTGCATTTACTAATTAGATTTTGTTTTTACATTACCTATGCAGTAAATGTTTTCCAGACCTCTTATAATTACCCTTGACCAACCCACAAAGGGTGAAACAAAAACGGATGAATCCAACCCCACATCCTACCTGGGTGCCCCATTCTTCCTGATGACTCCACAGTTCAGGAGGCAGTGGAGGAGGCTGGGCGCAAGGACGTCTGGTTGAGAGTTGGCCAGCAGGCTAATGACGGAGAGGAGGGCTCGTCGAGATGCAGCATCCCTAGCGGAAACAGGTTTAAATGTATTATTTCATCCACCCAGGGAATATAGCAAATTATCTTATTCAAAGCAACTTACAAGTAGTACGCTCATTTTAAAGACGCGGGAACACTACAAATCCCAGCAATATATGGTTAATTTTACTCAATGAAAAAGCTATCAGAAAAGACAGTGTTGGAAGAAAAAAGGTATGTTCACCGCTACTGAAGAGCAGTAGGCTAACTGGGGACACCTACCTGTATCTGTGTGGGGTAAGACAGAAGAGCTTACAAAGCCCTTTGATGGCTGGCTCTGGTAACTCTACAAAGAATAAAAGATACACATCAGTGTCAATCACTAGTACCACAATGAGAGCAAAAAATAAACTAATTTTGCCAACTGAATGTGAGTCTGTCAGCCCATGCCAGAAAACAGGACATTTATAAAATCCCCATTTCATCAGTCCAACCCAAATGAATAGTAGAATGAACAGTACTTTTAAGGTACAACTCTCATCCAAGAATGCGGGGTCGAATGTCCACCTACTCACCTTTGCCACTGATACACACCTCCAACTCCCCGAGGATCTCCCTGCGCTCTCTTACACTGGCTGTGGTTACTTTCACAGCAAATTTCTTCAGTGTGTCCGAAACCTTGTACAATACACACAGAATATGTAAAGGCAACTGTGTGACAATGTGTGTCACTGGGATAGTAACAAATTGTAACTTTGCCAAGTCAAAAATGGACCAAGATGAGTATATAGTAATGCAGACATTGATCAAATCACCCATTATAATCAGCACGTTTTATTTGGGTAATTTCAAGAAAATGTCATTCTGAAATTAGACAAAAAAATTTAGCCAGTTTCCACAACTAACTGGCAAACAAACTCCCATAAAGATTGGTTGTTGCCAACTTCATGAAAAGTTGCAAGTTGTTCGTTTGCTACCTGCTAAATTAGCTAAACTAGCCAAAAACTGCTGACCGACAACATTTGGCATTTCGATTTGTCTCAATCAACATATTTGATCTAACTGGTAAGTAAAAAGATTAATAACAACAACAATTAGCTAGCCACGTATTATTAATTGCCTAAGCAGCTAGCTAGCTAGTTAGTTACTATCTTTACGCCACCTATAAAGCCATATTATCCAGTATGTTCACTCCCCTGCAGTTCAACCAGCAGCCACAGGTAAGTTAGCTTGCTAGCAACGACAGCTGGATAGAATGTTAAAATATTTTTTTTACTGGAAAAGTAAGCAAGACAAACTCTAAATGAATTATTACGTATCACATCACTGTTACAATCAGTATTAGTTTAATACAGTCCCGAGAAGGATTCAGCACCATTTTAAACATCAGCGAAACAAACCTGCGTGTCTGCTGCCATCTTGCCGGTCTTGAACTAGGAAGAACTTGTTTTTTCCATTTCCGGTTCATGACACGGTTGATCACCACGTGGAATACACGTACGAACTCCTACAGACATTGGGGTCTGGTTTCGCAGGAACTGGTAAAGCCTATTCTACGACTAAAAGAGAAGCTCAATTGAGGTTTTTTTTTATTTAATTTGATGTTTCAGTCCCTCGACTAGGCTAAACCCGTGCCTGAAAAACCGGCTCTGGATGTTTTTAAACTATTGTATCTTTGCAGATCTGCAATCACAACCTCTGGAGATCTCTATGTGACAATTGGTTTAGAGGCACCAACTTCATGTTCTTGTAATTGTGTTTTTCGCCGGATACTGTTTAAGCGCATTTTGCTATTATTTTACACATTGTCATTCAATAACATCATTTTACGTTCTTCCTCTTTGTATGTTACAGGGACATTTCTATATTATACAAATGTTGCAATGATTTATCTGATTTACCTTCATTCATCACGAGCCTTAACTTCTTAACGTAGTGGACGCCAACCATAAAATAATAATTTGATGGCTAGGTAATATAATAAAACACTTTAAAAATGTGGCCAAGTCGTCATTGAAAATGACAAGTTGTTCTCAATCAGCAGGCCTGGTTAAATGACTGTTGAATAAATAAAACATTTGTATTTATACTATCAGTATAGTATATCTATATTCCGCTAGATACAGAGTTTGTTTTTTACCCCCTAACCAACAAAAAAGGCCAGGGGCCGCGTGTTGTTTTACTGGAGCCAACCCTTTTAATAAGTTGGTGTTTTACCTATAATTTAGTTATCTATAAAAGCGGGATTTTTGTATTTTCATAATATAAACATTGGCTGTTTATCTAATATTATATTATCAAATCCAGTGAACATTTTCCTCAAATTACAATCAAATTAGAACAACCTAATCTACAAAAGACAACATGACCACAAGACACACTTGCATAACAAAAACAGTTTTATTTGAGTATATAGCCTGTATGAAATGAGTTGGATCACTATTCAGTATTGAGACATTTCAAATTCCTTGAGAAAGTGACATGGGATGATTTGAAGAAGTACAAACAGTAGCTTTGGTTAAATAACAGCCTACCATATTTTGGAGTAGACAAATGATAGAATTATTGTTTAAGTAAAACAAATGAACAAAGGCCCTGGGTGTAAGTCCCTGAAAAAGATAGAGGCCCGATAAAGTTACCGTAATGAAACCGTTACACAATAGGTAAGACTACAAGCCCACAAAAACCTAAGTAGATGCTGCACACTCTCAGACAAACATCAACAGATGATCCAGTAGTCATTGAAAAACATTTGAAGGTTTAGTCCAAGACTCCTAGTCTATAAACAGAAGGTTACTTTGCTGGTTTCCCCAGTGTAAAAGACATTGCATTGATATTTTTGGCATATATAGGCCAAATCCTTGAAAGTGTCACTTGGATAGAATCAAGATATCATTTGTTGAGTAAAATGTCTCATTAAAACATTGCCAGTTGCAGTGTTGTTTGTATATCAGGTCTATGCACATACATTAGAGTTAAACATTTGCATTATTTCTATATATCATAAAACAATTTAGAAAATCAATGCACAGTAACTTACTTCACAGTAAAAAAAAAAAAGGTATCTGTTATGCAATATCTTAGGAGTTCTTTTTATTATGAGTGGTTATTAAAAATACGATCTGATGAGCGCAATGTATACAGTGTGGTATATGGAAATACCACAATAATCTCACAGTTAAATAAAACGTTGTTCTGTAACTTTATATTTTTAATCATGGCATGCACTTTTACACTGCACGAGCCCTTCCTGAACAGGATTTATCTCTGGTGGAGAAAGTAGACTCTGTATGAGGTGACAAACTAACAACATCTACGCATTTATTTTAATATGCAACTTCTATTTTCCAATTATTAGAGGGACTCAATATTGTGGTAAATGAATGACTTTCTCAAATTTGACAGAAACATTGAAATACGTTATTTAAATTGTATCCTGTCAGCAGGTTTGTCAAGGGCTTTTGTGGAGGCGATAGCAATGATTTCACATAACTGTATGATTCACAAGTATTAAAATAATGACTGACCAACAGCCTTTTTCCAGTCAACGCTCATCCAGTCAATTATCCTATCACCCGTTTACTCAGACAGCAATATAGAAGCTAATGACAGCAAGCCCTTTGCTGTAGCATTTGAAAAAGGCCTGAGCTAATACAAAGAAAATTGATGGGTCACCTGTTCCAATAACACACGTCAAAAAGGTTTCCAAGTGACACACTCAGCCAGTGAGAAGCCGCCTCCGACTACACTTCATGTATGTCATGTGTTCTTACAGTGTTCAGAAAAGCATTCCCCTTGACTATAAAAGAGAAGGAAACAAATAGATCTTAAGGTCACATGCCGTTGTGATCATCACAGACAGAGAGCTGGCCTAGTCCTGACCCAAACATCCAATCAGAGGACGCAGGAATCTGTCACGCCTACAACCTGAACCACATGTGCACACACACACACACACTAAACAGGCATCCCTCTTAAAACAACTCACACACTCAATCTGATTTGCAAACACTACCTGAGCGACACACCGACACTTCCCAGCTGAACGCTTGTGAGCCAAACACACACTCACACACATGTCTCCAGGTATAGACAACGCCCCTCCTAGCTGAAGAGCTTCACAAAGCAGCCCTGGCAGTAGGGCTTGTCATTCTGCTCCTTGAAGGTGCCCTTGTTCAGCTGCTTGAGGCAGAAGGCACAGACAAAGTGCTCGGGGTGGAACTTCTTGGCCATGGCCGTGATGCAGCGGCCGGTGATGGGCTTCTGGCAGCCGGAGCAGAGGGAGCCGCGCCGTTCGTGGTAGTGGACCTCGCAGTAGGGCTGGCCGTCGTGCTCGAAGAAACTCCCGTTCACGAACGGAGTGAAGCACTCCTGCGGAGGACAGTGTGGAGTCAGGACACGGGGCAGGAAACATTGACCTGAACCAGGGGGACTGGCTGAATACAGACCCTGCAGACGAAGCACTCCGGGTGCCAGAGGGAGTTCAGGGCTGATATGTAGTTCTCCAGGATGGCGCGGGCACATCCGCCACACTTTGGCGCGAACATGTCGAAGTAGTCCTTCCTACAGTACGCCTTCCCGTCCTTCTCATGGAAGCCTTTGCGAACCAAACAAAGGTCGTTAGTTCCGAACCTCACCTTATAAACCACATCGTCACCAGTGAGCTCCGACAACGGGTCCCACTCACCTTCCGGGCCGAAGAAGGACCCACACTGAGCGCAGAAGAAGTGTTCCGGGTGCCAGGTTCTGTCCAGCGCCGTCACAACTTTCTGTACACACACACGCGCGGAAGCGTTACTCCCAACTCGTTACCACGCCGGGTGAGCGCGGCGTCGCGGTAACGGCTATCCTGTTAGCGCGCGTTACTTACGTCCAGGATGGGTCCGTTACAGTAGTGGCAGCGTGGGGAGAACAGGTTATGGTAGTCCTTCTCACAGTAGGGCGCGCCGTCGCGCTCAAAGAAGTTCCTGGAGCCAATCTCCTCCTGACAGTGGGTGCACACAAAGTGCTCCGGGTGCCATGTGCGTCCCATGGCCGTGACCACCTGAGACCGGACAGGGTGTTTCAACATGTCCGGAAGCTTTTCCATTAAACTGAACGTGACCGCCGAAACGGGTCCCACGGAGCCGGACTGTGCCTCACCTGGCCAACGATGGGTTTACAGCAGGCCCCGCAAACTCCCTTGGCCACGGTTTGAACCCCCAGTTTATGGAGGTCCGACTGCAGGCTGCCCAGCATGTTGTCCAGCTTGTTCACCTGGGTCGGGGGGCCTCCAGGACCACCTTTCCCCTGAGCCATGATCTGTGAAAACGTGGGAGGGTGAGAGGGGAGGAAAGACCCACCCACACACTCATGCAAACACAACTAACGTTTGCTTTACTACATGGAAACAAAGAGAGAGGGGAAAGGGTTTCCATCAAATCAGAAATAGGAAAGTAGAGAGATCCATGCCTGCATTGGAGGGAATACTGGGTTGTATTCAGTTTGACAGCCAACAGACACCAGGACTTTGGGGGTAGGAGGAGGGGTTGGTTTATGCTGCACCGGTGGAGGTGCTGGGGCCGGGGGAGGGGGCTTTGGCACTGGGAGAGGCGGGGGAGGGATGTATTTTTGGTGTGCCGGGAGTTGAGGAGGGGGACACGGGGGGGGTGTAGGAGGTAGGGGAGCAGGGGTCTGCTTCACAGATGGGAGTCTCCTGGGCTCTTCTACTACAGGAGGGTGACGAGGGGGTGGGGAAATCACCCTCCTCTGAGGTACAGGGGACTCTGGGGGGATAATGATCTGAGGAGAAAGAGAAAGACAGGGACAAGCACAGAGAAGGGGAAGAGGAAGAAAGAAAGAACGGAAATGAGGTCAGTATCCCTGTATGAAGCGGACTGGGACAGTGTGGCCATGTGGCGAAGGCACCCAGGCACACCTTGTCCACTTCCTTTGTGGGCCCGTCGCCACGGAAACGCTGCGGCTTGGACATGACGATGACGCCCTCGGTGAGCCAGTCGTCCGGCTGCTTCCGCCGGCGGTCAGGCACTCGGCCAATGCCCAGCTTCCCCTGCAACTCCTCTATGAGGCGGTCCTGGGAGCTGCTCTTGTTGACGAGGATGGGGCCCACCCTGCCCCTCCGCGGGTGCCCGTCTCGGTACATGGGGTGCACATTGGGGGTCTCCTTGGTGCGCCGAATCACAGACTTCAGCTGGAACGAGAAGGAGCACGAGGAGTCCATGGTGATCCAGTCGGAGACACACAGGCCGGGGGATTGGATCAGGTCAGAGAAAGCAGTCCATTCAGACAGGGCGCCATTCCGGTTAGCCGAGTGTCCTCAAGGGGATGTAGTAGCAGTGGGTAAAGGCCATGTCCGGAGGCCAGAGTCAGTGAGCTCTGTCACACTCTCATGCGGTCTAACATGCCCCACCCCCGCCTCCCAGACCATCGCACAGGCCACGCCCCCGCCTCCCAGACCATCACACAGGCCACGCCCCGCCTCCCAGACGTCACACGTTCCCCATACGCTCCCTGACCCGTTAGCAGATCACGGTGGTACACGCAGAGAGAGTCATGCCACGCTAGTGCAACAAGTGAGGTTGTATTATGATACGGACACAAATCGAATTGTTTGGTTTTAGCAACACATGCCAACAGAGAGGACACAGCTTGGTAGTCAGTCACTCCGCCACTGAAGCCGACTTCCAGGCGTGTGGAGTTCAACGACAGCATCTCTACGGGTGTGTTGGTATCGAACTGGCAAGCGGTGTTACACTAAAGCGCGACTAACTCCGTCCATAGTGTTTCTGTGTATTAGAGCAGAACCCTGCCGGGGCGACGCGGTCCCGTACATGCCCAGACGCCGAGACCCTGTCCATGGAAGCGGGCTGCAGGAGAGGCAGGTCCAGGGCGCCGTCCGGAGTCCCGGGGCACGATAAGCCATCCAGGGACTCGTCCATCCAGCTGGCCTCGGTCATGGGGGTCAGGCTCCCGTCCGTGTATGGCCTCTCTGCGTAAGGAGTCACGCTACCGTCCAGCCCGTCCCGGAGACACATGTTCAGCTCCACATCGGCCCAGTCCATCAGCTCCCTGTGCCCGTCCGTGTGCCCGCTCATCACGGACCCGTCCCGGGTACTGGCCCCGTCCTGGAGACCCCGGGTGGTGTCTGGCTGCAGGTCTCTTCTGTCTAAAGACATGATGGGTTGCTCATACACCTGCCGCACCACCTCCGCCTTCAGCCGCCCCGCCTCCGGAGGAGTGCTGCTGTTCGCCGCCTCAGTGAAACTCATGGCCAGCAGCTTGTGCAGGGCTTCGTCCAGGGAGGGCTCAGCCACCGGCTCCTGCACCCTCCTGGAGATCTTGGGGCTGGTGAGAGCTGGGGGCGAGGGGGCTTTTGGAGAACGGATGGGAGATGGCGAGGGGGCTATCGAAGGGGTCTGAGGAGGAGGAGTAGGGTCCTTAGCGACGGAGGCAGGTAGAGCTGAATGGGTCTTGGAGGCGGAGACAGGAACGTGGCCCTTGGTAGTCGTTGGAGTGGAGAAACGTCCATCCATGTGAGTCAGGGGACTGGAGCGCTTGGTTACAGGAGCTGAACATGGCTCTAGAGAGGGACTCGAATTCTGGTCCAGGTCAGTGGTGGCTGAGGTCAGTGATGGTTGAGTAGTACTGGGTGAAGGGTCATAGTGGTTGAGAAGTACTGGAGATTTATGTCCCGAGCGGGCTTTTGGTACTGGGTCACTCTCTGCCAATAAGAGAGGGTTCTGGGCAGGTCCAGTTACTGTGGGAGGGCTTGGTACTGAGGGGTGAGGTGGTGATAGGGCACGGCCACCTTCCTCCTCTATGTGCAGCTCCCAAGCAGGTAGAGCAAAGAGAGGGGAGTCACAGGAGGTTTGAGGAGGAAGGAGCGGGGAGGAGGATGCTGCAGCCATAGAGGAGTGGTTACGTGGAGGAGAATGGACCGCCAGAGTGCTGCTGGGGGAGGTTTCCATCTGATCAATGTTGAGGTCAGAGTTCATAGAACCCAAGGAGCCAAGGACAGGCTAAAGGACAGGGAGAGGAAAGGAAAGAGAGGAAAGGATAGGAAAGGAAGATATTAAAGAGAAATGATCAGATACACACAAATCTCATACAGAATTAAAGGAGGTCTAATAAAGACTTTTCATGAGGTGATATGGACAAGGTGACTCTGACACACAGGCACAGACCTTGAAGTCAGACAGGGAGGCCATGAGCTCGTCAAGTTCCCGTGTGGCACAGGAAGCCGAGATCCTGGCCTGCTGCTGAGAGGAAGAGTCCAGCTCGCTGTGAAGGACAGAAGAGCCGGGGCTGTAGGACAAGACACACAGAGGAACAATTACACACAATTAGATAGAACCAGTGGGTTATTAAACACTACTTGTACCACATAATTCAAAAGAACGACTACATTGTCTACCTACGGTCACCGAACCAGAGCACCATTCATCTCCTCACCTGGGAGTGGGTACAGAACCCTCCAGCTCATCCAGCAGGCTCTCCACAGTGGGCCGGCCCTCGTCCCCCGGCCCGTCCCGCCTGAGTCTCTCCTGAGGGGGAGGGCTCACCGCAATGTCAGGGGGACCCCCGTTCTCCTGCACATAGTGGGTAATGCTACAGGACGGCAGGGGCGGGGCGGTTTCCTCTGCGGGAAGGGGGGGGGAGCGAAAATACTCAGGTATCTCTGAAGCCCTCAGAGTGACATGATGTAAACCCATGCCACAAAATACCAGGTCACCTCAGAGATTATCTAGAGCACTAGAATAACTAAGACCTAGTGAGGAATTACAGTGGACGTGTGTGTTTGCGGTCTGGACCTGTGGTGGGGAAGGACGGGGAGTTCTGCTGGACGGCGTTGAGCTCCAGGAGCAGCCTGTCCAGCTCCGACAGGTTACTGCCAAGGGCGGAGCTCATGGCAGACGAGTCTGTCTTCTGTTTATTGGGGAAACTGACAGGGAGGCAGAGACAAAGCGTGTCAGTGGTGTTTGAGCGTCCTGGTGGCCTTCCAGTGACGTGTGTTGCTTTGGCCCTCCGGCCCACCTGTAGACGTGGTCCTCCTCCGCGTGGGAAGGGCTGGCGCTGTCTCCAGACCAGGAGCCTTTTGGAGCTGAACCCAGAGACTACAGAGGAATTGATAACCTTCCATCAGTTCAGTCTATTACAGGGAATTTGAACAGAGAGTCACAGGCACAGCACCAATGTGTGACAAACCTGTTGGGAGGAGTTGTGGGAGCCTAGGACAGTGCCATTCAGAGCCTCAGCAGAGGGAGGAGGTGGCACTGGGGGAGAGGCGGATACATCCTGGAAGGAGTTGCCTCCAGTGGGGAAGGAGTAGGGGGTCTCCTCGGACAGAAACACGGGACGTTTGGAGATGTGGGACGTTGTGGATTCCAGGTCTGCCAACAAAGCGTCTGCGTAGGACAGAGAAAGGTCACATAAAGGTCTCCACGGTCACATACGGATGCGTTATGGTGTTTGCCTACGGAGCGGCAGGTGGAGATTCTCTGTCCTACCTTCTCCCACCCTACATCTCCACCTGGATTGTTATATTTGATCAAAATTGAATACATTTAGGTTATCAAACACAATCATGATTTTGGTCAATGTCATCCAGCTCAAACATACAAATGGAAAAACCCAAACCCCAACTGTACCACAGTATCGTGACATCAACACTAACATGTGCTTTAGAGGCACAAAGAAGGGCAATTTCTTTTTGGCGTTATTATAAAATGACTCAGGAACAGTTCTTCACAGAAGACCCCCATCAAGGCCAGATGCAACACAGCTTTTCACCGGCTTAGATTCATCTATGCTCTTCAAAAGACAGCGCTCTGGGATTTACCCTGCAGCGGCTATCCTCTAACTTGTATCATCCATCCTCTGGGTATTTGTGCAAAAGAGGTTCAAATTTCACCCGTTGTTACCACTTCCGCCAAGCTGATGCCACATACGGCTTGAGGCATTTGTTAGATGATACCAATGATCACACCGCATGGAACACTCCAGGCAATATTCTCCATGTGTGAAGGGACTACACATTCTACACCCAGCTTAAAAGGCTCTAATGCTGGAGTCTACTGGGCAGAGAGCGTGTGTAAACTGACAATGCCGATGTGTATGAGTCAGTCTCTCATTCCAACCTGTCACTCAGCCTCCTCACACCAAAAAAGGCCTGCTCAGCTGGGCACTTCCACAGTAGTTCAGCTCCAGAACCAGGAGCCAAGGTCAGGTCCTGTCATCATCACAGCTCCAGACAGAAACACAAAGCCTCATTCCTTCCGTGTCCTGGTAAACATTCTCCCAGGAAACGCCTGACTTTCTCTGTCCATCAATCTTTTCACTGGGCCTGACAAACACATCGTCGCTGTTACCAACCTTTCTCCTAACTGAAAATACACTTCTAAACCTGCCGCAATTCTTAAAAAGCCTTGTGTCAGTGTCCAAATAATTCCCATAAAGACAGACAGCCTGCCCCGGTCTCCTGTCAGTACTACGGCTTTAGTGTCCGCTGTAACACCACTACAAAATAGACCCTGACATCACCCGCTGCATCCATCTATCCACAGTCAGTCAAGAATAGCCTGTTAGACTCATCCGGTTACCAAATGGTGGCAACTTTACTTTATGTAGCCCACCAAATGATGTCATAAAACCAGGTAATCTGAATCATATGAGTTTTTTAAGTAAATGTCTTAAAATCAACTCTAGTGGATTAAATAAAAAAAGGCCAAACATGAAAATATAAACGATTTAATTTAGCCGGATAAATGAGCTGTCGGTATGATCCTTAGCATAAACCAAAGTTGATTCAAGAATACATTCCACATAAAGCTTCTACTTAAGACCGCAGTTTAAAAGTACATCTTAGGTCACAAACAAAATCTACTTTATAAAACTAGGCTAAAAAACAACCATGCAAAAAAACTAGCATGACGATAAGGATTAAAAAGTTTACAGTACTATATCACACTAACAAAATGGCCTTTAAACTCATAATGTCCCACCTCCCAGATTCTCCCAGCCCCCCCCCCACCAACTGTTAATTCCGTTTAACTCACCCCCTGTTTCACCCTCCTTCCAATTCACCCAATAACTCAACCTTTCTCATCAACCCTGATTCTTTATGAAGGCCTCTCAGAAAAGTATTCTGCATAACAGACTAGAGGTGTTAGTTGACATCAAACAATTGTCATCGACCAGAAATGTTATCAGTGGTTCAGCCAAAGCAATATATGGTTATTTGAACGTGTTCCAACTGACCTGTGGATCCCTAGACTTCAGTTAATTCTTTAAAGTTCTATACCACCACTTCCTCCCACAACCTTTCCCTAACACTTCATTTAGACCAAATGCACCCAACCAGTAGCTAGTAAAACCCACAACCTATTTGCAGCCGTAAGACCAGGAAGTCTGAGCAAATGTGCCGAAATATAACAAGCAGCTTAAAATAAGCTGCACCTGGTGCTGACGTACTCTCCTGTTGAATTCAAACAGCTATAGTAAAAAAATAAAAATAAAAAATCCCCATCCAGTCATCTACTTCTAAATATATCCCTCTAAAATTGAGTGTTTTCACTATCATATATCATTGTAAACATTTTTACTGAAACAAATTCAGCATTAGCTATGTAAGATTAACAGTGCACAGGAGAAGTTCCTAACCTTACTGCTGGCAGAGGAAAGCCTTTCCAGCCTTTATATCATTTCTTCCCTGACCAGGATCTCTCTGGTCTACTCCTTCCCTGACCGGGATCTCTCTGGTCTACTCCTTCCCAGACCGGGATCTCTCTGGTCTACTCCTTCCCTGACCGGGATCTCTCTGGTCTACTCCTTCCCTGACCGGGATCTCTCTGGTCTACTCCTTCCCTGACCGGGATCTCTCTGCGCCAGACAGAGATTACCCCATGCTGCTAAAATGTCTGTGGTCCTGATCAGTCAGAGGTTTTAGTTCAAAGCTGATTAGGGGTTTCAATCAAGCCCAAGGGCATAGCCTGAGCTTGATCACATACAGTAAAAGCTGTTAACAATGAACTGTTCCCCTTCATTAGCTGGGCCACATCTATTAGCTGGGCTTACGGCTAGATAAACCTGTCTGTAGGGCTTCAGGCCAGGGCTACATTCACTTGTGTCTTTACTCTTGTGTTCTGGTGGAATGGGCACAATACATTCATTCAGCTGTGGTGATTTAGGTCCTCCTGTAGGAGGAAGCATTGAGTCAATACAAGGATTGACTGTTCAACGGCTGCAGCTGGAGTTTGCTCTGGGGGGAGTTTGTGGCATTAAGAATGCAAACAAATACTGTAAGCCAAGGATCAGACTAATCTTTCCATTGTGGTCAGAAGATGGCGGATGTCCAATCCATTTCAGAGCAAATTTTTGACTGTTTGAGAAAAAACTGTCAATTTCTTTTAATGGGAAACATTCATTCTGACATTTGAATTTCGAAGCGAGGCATAACGCCATAGCTATTAGGTAATCGGATTGTTTATTACAGCTGCAGTTTCCCAAGTGGATGGGCATCCATTCCTGTTGTGTGTTTCGTTAAAAGAATATTCAAGGCTAGCAGCCTTGTTTGAGCCACTCAATGTCTGTGTATTCAGAACCTTCTGGGAAGTGGGCACATGAACATACCATCTATGTATTCAGAACCT
>JACXGK010002892.1:16066-42023 GCA_016801125.1 Novumbra hubbsi
GTGTGTATTCAGAACCTTCTGGGCAGTGGGTCCATGAACATACTGTGTGTATTCAGAACCTTCTGGGCGGTGGGTACATGAACATACTTGCCTGTGTCCACTGCCCCCCCACCCCCTCCTGCCCATATCAAAGCCAGACATCTTTATCTGATGGGCGGGAAGGTGCATGAGGAATTCCAGGCATTCCACAGAGGGAGAATGCATCCAGGGATCCAGAGGCGGGAAAACAGAGGCGAGATGGACGGCAGTTAGAAAATAGTCCTACGCTATAATCATTTTTTTTAAAGAACACTTAAATCCCACATCAGGTCTCTTTATTTATTTTAATTTAAGATCAAAATCTTTATGGTACATTTATGCAACAACGGTCAATAGAAACCAAAATCACCAATTGAGGGCAGGATTCAAACTCTGAATATCAAAGTAAACAATTGAAGTCACAGGCTGTTCCATAATGTGACCAGAGGTTCTCAATTGGATTCAGGACTGGGCAACATGAGGGCCAGTCAATGGCATCAATGCCCCCACATGGGTCAGAGGATTTCATCCCGGTACCTAACAGCAGTCAGGGGACCATTGGCTAGCAGGTGGAGGTCAGTACGATGCCTCCCCAGACAATAACTGACCCACCACCAAACCGGTCATGCCGGGTGATGTTGCAGGCAGCATAACGTTCACTATGGTCAGCAAGGATAAGGAAATAATCAAAATCAGCTTTATTAATAAGAAGGTTACCCATACAAGGAATTTGCTTTGGTGCTATGGTGCATAACAGAAAACAAAGTAAGTAGTATGAGGTAAAAAATGAATGAAATTTAAATATAAGCGTGCAAACATTTACTGAATAAGTAGCAAAGTGCAATGTGCAAGAAGGAAGTCCAGAGAAGTGCATTAATGTAATGCATTAAGTGGAATTTAAGTTCTGAGCCAAAGGGTGTCAGTGTCAGTGGGGATCCTCTGGCCTTGTTGATGAGGCTAGCTGCCGATGGGAAGAAACCTTTCTTGTGGCATGAGGTATTGGTCCTTATGGACAGTAGCCTCCTGCCGGATGGGAGTAGCTGAAACAGTCTGTGTCCAGGGTGGGAGGGATCAGCCACAATCTTTCCAGTGCGCCTCAGGGTCCTGGTGGTGTACAGGTCCTCGAGGGATGTCAAATTGCAGCCTTCTCAGCAGATCAAATGATACGCTGCAGTCTGCTCGTCCTTGACAGTAGCAGCAGCGTTCCAGATGGTGATGGAGGAGGTGAGGATAGACTCAATGATGTCTGTGTAGAAGTGCACCATCATTGTCTTTGGCAGGTTGAACTTCTTCAGCTGCCGCAGGAAATACATCCTCTGCTGTGCTTTTTTGGTGATGGAGGTGGTGTTTTGCTCCCACTTGAGGTCCTGGATGATGATGGTGCCCAGGAATCGGAAGGTCTCTGCAATAGTGACTGGGGAGTCACACAGGGTGACGGGGGTGGGTGGGGGGGGGGGGGGGGTTGAGAGCCCAGAGCAATTGTCCACCATCTGCAAAACCATTCCCTTTTGGGGGTTGTTTTGCTGTTCCCTCTCCAGTGCACCTGTTGTCACTTTATTAGCACCAATACAGGTGGCATTGATTCACAAACGCTTATGCTTTCTAACTGAACAGACGGACATCCCTAAAGTTTAATTGACTCGGTTCAATACGGTGATATTACGTGTGCCCTTTATTTTTTTGTTTTGAGCAGTGTAGATAACGGCCGGATTATCAAAGTACAAAATACTTGAAATTCCAGGATAAGAGAGGCCCTCCCATAGGTCCAACAGACTGTCGGCAGGCTGGCTGGATTCATCTCTCTTATTATAATATTGGACACAGTAATGGGCCACCAGCGTCTACAACTCCCTTTTTTATAACTGGGGGCAGAGTGCAAGAAACACAATCCCATCAAGCCCACCCAACATGATATTTATACCATTCAGTGTAGACAGGGGCCAAAGAGAGGAGAAGAGATAGATGTCACAGGAGAATAGCATGGAGGACTGTAGTAGAGTAAACCGTGAGTGGTAAGACCATAGAGAAGTGACCCAGTCCCAGGGAGATTCAGAGAGAAGAGTCAAGTGAACCGTGAGTGGTGAGACCATAGAGAAGTGACCCAGTCGCAGGGAGATTCAGAGAGAAGAGTCAAGTGAACCGTGAGTGGTAAGACCATAGAGAAGACACCCAGTCGCAGGGAGATTCAGAGAGAAGAGTTGAGTAAAGAGTGAGTGTTGAGAACATAGAGAAGTGACAGAGAGCCAGTGTGGTGGTATAGAGAAAGACACAAGGATCTACAAGCAAGACGGGGTCAATGGCTTCAAAATAAACCATCCCTAAAAATACCCACACAAGCAGCCCTATGCTGGAAAGATGACACTCACTCAAGGAGAGCTTAGGACCAAAATAAAAGCACTTCCCCACCAGCCAGTAAATCAGATGACAGGGCAAAAGCTAAAAGATTATTCTGACACAAGTCAAACTTAGACATTCAGGACCACCTCACACCAATAGGCATGTAATGTCTGTTAGTAAGTAGGGTGTTAAAATCTCAAGGAGACCCTGTCTGGTTTCTCTACTCTACGTCTAGCTGGGGCAACGTATCCAACCGGCCTCCCTCCAGAAACAGCCAGCCGTCGGTCATGCTTTGTGGCCTGGTAAAGTCCTCCACACTGAGCCACAGCCACACTGAGTCCTTTGAACAACATTCCCTGGGGAGTCCCAGCCCCGGTAATGTGGAAAGAATCCAGCAGGAACTCGGATTCCAGCTCCATTACCCGCCAAGAAAATAATCAGCACTGTTCTCCTAGCCAAGAAACATGGCCAAAGAGCATTAGGGAAACAGAGGGGGGAAACAATTTGGGAACTGAAAGAGCACACAAGAGAGAGATGGGACATATTGTGTGATTGATTTAAAGGTCAAGGAACACTTCCATGACAGTAGTGGCAGGGCCTGAGTCCTCCTGCTGGGTTTCGCGATGCATTTTCTGTTCATTGTTTTCCCCGTTGTTTCCTCAGGATGTGAGGCAGGGTCTGTTGCCTAAGCGATGAGGTCAACCCGACAGCTCCACGAACTGAGAACAGGATGGGTGTGTGGAGTGAACACATTGAAACTGGACTGGACACTCCTATTAGTTCAGGAGACATGCCCACTCTCTAAAATGCATATGTAGCAAATTATTTAGCTACGTGAACAACAGTTTCATTTGGAGACCCGCGCACATTGTGGAAGTGTTTATATAGGCTGTTCTAGATTAAATTTTATGTGACGCTTTTAACTATTATTTAAGCTGGTACTTGGACAACCAGTGCTACCAAAACAAGAATTTAAAGCCAATATTAAACACAAGTTTTTAACCGCTTGTATTTCACAACTTCTGGGTCCAAAAAGATCAAAAGGAGAGGCTATGAGCAGAAGAAACATAGTGGCAAATGAGCCTGTATGAAATAGAGTTGTATATCTGCACTAGCCCATCAGGAAAACAAAATGTATCTGGATAGATCATTTTTCATATGTATTTTGTAAGATAAGAAATTAAGTTAAGTAAGCCATAAGTGAATGGTGCAATAGAGGAAATAAATTAACTAACCCAAAGTTCCTTGTTTCACAATGAGAAACTATTCTTATTTCTACGTTTTATTTGTGGTATTTGTTAGTGGTTTAATGCAATACTTACAAGTTACTGCAACAATGCATGTTTCATGATTTACAGTAAACTGAGTGCTTGGTAACAGAGTCACAGCCAGTAAAAGATGCAGTGCAAGATTTTTGGAGTTAAAGTATTCTTGAATGTATAACGTATAACCAATGTGCAAAATGGCCTATTGTTTTTGTATCAAGCTCACCATTTGGTGTTCTGCAAAGAAACCTTTTGAAATCGAGATAGAAGACATTACCATTTATGTTTACTGTGGGTGTCATGTAATTCTCAGCACCAAAAGTTTGAATCTCACAAGCTGCTGAGAAATTGACACTAGGAGGAGTGGTGACTTCACACCCACACATCAAACAACACCAGTATGTCACATCTGGGGAGGGCTCAACTGCACTGCATCAACACTTTGCATAGCGGACCTGGCCCCCAACTGTTTAAAGAAATGCGCGAGACAAGTCTGACTCACAGGAACATGAATCATGTGCATGCATTGTTTTACCTAGGATTACTCATATGTTGTACATGTTTCTAGTACACTGGGTCAAGTCTACATGAACAGAATGGGATCACAAGGTTACAAAGCAATAGGTCAACTCAATGATTCCTCCTAATACCAGGGAGCTGAGTTCAACTAGACCTGTGCAGTAGGACTGACGGAGGAAACCTGTTTGTGGAGATCCCTTTCATTACAGGGTCAGAGGAAAGGAGCGGAGGGTGAGCCATGACCCAGTGAGGAGTTGGCCTTGGACTCTGATAAACAGTGATGTTACACATTCCACAACAGCCTCTCCCACTCCCTCAGGCCTGGATTCCCCCGACTGACTTGGGGCAGGCCGCCTCTCAGTTAACAATCAGTCTATTCACAGGCCCTGAGCAGCTTTAGCATCTAATGCACCCCAGAGGTATTCTCAAATCAAACCAAGCTTAATGTCCCCTTAACGCTCTACTTAAACAATCCAAAAAGACATCCCTCTGACTCAAGTTATTTTCAGTCATTCAAGAACTGCTCAAAATAGACAAGCTCTTTTTAAACTTTTCTTAGGAGAAATCTTAACTTTGCATGTTGATTAGATCAGCTCATGAACTCTCTGACATGCCTTTTTTTTGCTCAGTAAGGAAATTAAAGAAATGGCATTTTTTCGGTAAGGCCATTTACAGCCTGTGTAGCTTTAGTGAACTTATCACGAGATTAAATCAGTACCAATTTTTTTTTTTCTAAATGTAGTGCTAGAGTTTTAGGGCTGATACACTGTAACGGTTGACTGTAATATTGCCACAGACTAAAGGATTGATGGTAACAAGAGAAGAGAAAGTAATTCTGTACTACAATACCCATTAGCCCGCATGATCAGCCAAAGCTCGGTGCCTGACATTCACTGATGAAAGTAACTACGGAATATGATCTGTGTATGCAAGTATGAACAGTGCAGGTTGGGGTCAAGTTGGGCTCTGCTATTTGAGGAATGGTGGTTCCTGGTGTTACTTTGTGAATTCAAAAAAGTGTTGCAGTCTTTTGAAGACCCATAGTAGTCCAGGCCGCTACTAACGTAATGTCTGAGTATGTACTCTAAACATGACTAGGCCTTGAACAGGGGTCACAATAGCCATAAATGAAGCAGATATGGTACACTTGCTTTTGCGACGGCTACCCTACAACTGCTGCTACTACGAGATCTGAGAAAACCAAATATAGTAGGCGCTCACCAATTAATATACAAAGCGCTATATATTAAGATATATACTTCGAGCATTTGGTAGAGTTTCCATCTACAAGACATAACCAATGTAATAATTTCCCCCAAAACGAATTACATCGGAATTTGAGATAACGCTTTTGAAGAGGCAGACATTCACATTCATGTATTTATTTTCTTCTCGCATTTACTTGACACAGAACTCAACGATAAGGAGTTCTAAAAACACAAGAATAACTTTTTCGGCTTATGAGGATCAAGTCAAATGTGGTTGGAACCGCTTTTGCTTTTATATAAGCAATATAGACAGGATTCAGACAAAGTATAGTTTGAAATAAAGCAACGACTTCACTCAATCGACTATTGTCATTGTTCCGTTTAAAGGCATAACTGACAAATCGTGGGAAACTCGGGATTTGATGTGAAGTTCACATCCGACAGTTTACACGATTCTCGCGTTTCGTTAAATATATTAACAAAAATTTATTATCTCAACATCTTCAAGTAATCACCGCAACATCGACAGAGGATACAAGAACATACATCTCTCCACTCGTGCTTTCCGCTATCCATAATTAAAAGGCTGATAAGAATAGATATATAACTTACCTAAGTCGTCCATACTTCCAGAATTGGCTTCACCGGTTAAAATTTGCTCCAGTAACTATTTAACTATTTTTCGATGCCCGTGTCTTCTTGTGAAAATAATACTGTGGTGGAGTGGTGAAGAACACTACACGACTGCGCAGCGATGTGCACATGTAGTACTTCACACGCACGCGAATGTATATTTGCCGACATGAAAGACTAAGAACTTGGATAAACCGCGGCCCCTACCGACTGATAACCTGAATTGAAACAAATTTGCCTACACATTTTACGTGATTTAGTAACGTTTTAAACCAACGTTAACGGTGATTAGTGTTGACACTGAGAGGTGTTTCCTCAGGCAGTGATTTTTTTCAATTTGTGTTTTTATTTTTTTTAGTAAACACAAGTATGTATTAAATGTATTAAAAAATGTTATGACTAAATCAGAAGAGGCCAAGCAAATGTTCAGTAGTTTTATTATTCCTTAAATCAAAATGAGGAATGTGTTCAACAGTTGACAAAGAGCTTATAATGCCCTGATATAATAACCACATAGTAAAAAGCATCTGCAAAAGGGGCCTACTTCTTTTCCCAAATTAATTTTAAAAACAACAAAGTTTAAACAGTCACTTTATCATAAAACATTTTAAACAGTCACATTACATTAGCTGCGGTGGTTATCGGCGTTTTTCACCGCTCAGAGGTCCAGAGTCTTAAGCTTCCTTTCCTCAGCCTGCGTTAGAGGCTGCTGTGAGAGGATCTTCCCATGGAGGCGGTGGTGCTTCCCAATTCCCAGTCTGGGCAGGCCACGGTTTAGACCCTCCAGCAGCACGCAGGACTTGCAAAGCGTTTGGCTGGAGATGTAGCCACACCGACCGCACGTTCCCTGAACGGGCATCTTGACGCCCTCCCTCACCGACAGATTCTCCCCGGAGTGGACGACGTCCATGATGGCGCTCGGCCGCACGGCTTCCAAGTCTTTCAGGAAGGCGCGGGCGTGGCCTCGGTAGGCATTCGGGGAATAGATGCACTCTGTGGAAAAGTAGTCCAGCTTCTTAAAGTAGGCGTAGAGCACTATCTCCTTCTCATAGGCGTATTTCAGGGGCTTGCAGCGCGGGACCACCCCCTCGCCCTCGCTAGCTGTGCTGATGGCAGTGCAGCGGCGTAGACGGGCGATGTCTCCTCGAAGAACGTTCATCAGGACGGTCTCTGCCACGTCATCGGCATTGTGTCCTGAGAGTTGGACGCACGCACACAGTGTTTTAAAACACACACGCCCTGTCCTACGGCACCGCGTTGTGTGCACGCCATCAGTCTGAAATCCGGCCCTCGGTTTCTTGCATAAAAACTTATCCCACAGTCTGTCTATTACAGCTTAAACATTCTATATTTATAAGGTTGACCTCCTATGGAGATAGGATTTTATTAAAACAAACCTGAATAATGAATAAGTATATTAGTCTTATATTACCTGTACATATCTTATCAACTTTCAGCATCATCGCTCCCCGGTCCAATGCCTGTCTCCGGAACACTCCACAGAAAGTGCAGTTGTTCTTCCGTCCGACCTGCTTCACAATGGCATCCATGGTCCAGCCATAAAGCTCCTCATAGGACACAACCTTCAGGGGCAGGTCATACTGCTGCTGATTCCTCTTCACGGTCTCCAAGGAGTCGTCACGGTAACCGGTGATGCCCTCGTCCACTGATAACAAGAGGAGTTTCAGGCCATAGTTGTAGCGCTCATTTAGGACCTTCATGACATGTGCCAACACCGTGGAGTCCTTCCCCCCAGAGGCACCAATGCCTACAGTTTCTCCATGTTTAAAGAGCTGTGCTGAAACTATTGTCTGATGCACCTCCTCTTCAAATGCCCAGA
This sequence comes from Novumbra hubbsi, assembly GCA_016801125.1. Lineage (NCBI taxonomy): Eukaryota > Metazoa > Chordata > Actinopteri > Esociformes > Umbridae > Novumbra > Novumbra hubbsi. Next base: position 23,887 of record JACXGK010002892.1, read on the forward strand.
AGAAGCAGTCTTTGCACAGGGAATGGGAAGTCTTTGGACGTTTTAGCACCGCACGCTTCTCAGCACAGCTGCTGCAGAGGACTGGCATTGTGACTATGGATGACAAAATAGTTATGAAAACAACAGCACAGTATGACCTACTGTTACAAGATACGTAATGGGAAAAAGGATTTCAAACAAACAGTGAATTTCCAATGAGGTTTAACCCCAGTATTTGTACCAAAAGTCTCAGAACATTGTAATACCATCTACACGTGCAAGAAACCATGTCTCACTCCGCATGGCTTAGGCTGACCTGTTCTAATTTGGGGTGGTAGCCTACTAAGTATTCGTCCATGCATTTCCACGAATTACCTTTAAGAAATCAATCGTAGTTTGTGGAATATAATTATAGCTAGGACCCTAGACAACACATGCATCAAAATAAATATGATTCCTAAAATGTAAGATTATCTAGATAGCAGTCAACCTACTTTAAAACCCATCTTGAAATACAGCTACCAACATATGTTAGCTAATGCTAGCCAGCAGAGAGTTACTTAGCTAGCTAGTTAAAAGCAGAAAAGCACCTACTGTAACCTAACAAATTTGACAAATGTCAGAAACTCCGGTAACAATGGGAAATATGAAACGTCTTATAGACAAATATATATATGTAATCAAATCTGTGTTTTATGTGTTTGTACAAAAAGGGAAATATCCTTACGATTCTAGCTAACCGTAGCTAACTCATGGCCTTATTCCGGTGCTGTTATGCTGCTTTCAACACATCTGGGAACTCGGGAACATGAGGTCATAATGTGGCGTCTGGGATCTTCCGGGGCCAGTGATGCCTTAAAAACACTGGGAAATGGAAACTCGGTGTAAGATAGCACATTCTAGGAAACATCTTTCTAGGAAAAATCATTCAGCTGGACATAAAGCTGACGAAGTAATAAAGCTGACCAATCTCTGGTCGCATTCATAACAATTCGATATGGAACTTGCTACTTCAAAATGTCCAATCTTCAGAGGTTGGTTGACAACCTCACAAAAACGTAGGAGAAGCCTAAGCCTCCATGACTCCAAACTAGCCACCAGCAACTTGCTAATGTTTAATCCTATAATTTATGGAACATAAAATATTCTGGCACACTGGTGTGGCTTACAAATGTTAGAATTTAATAAAAAGGTCTGCAACATTAGAGTTAAATTCCATTCCAAGGCATAGAGAAATCCAGTTTCAGTTTTAACCAGTTTCCCTCCACCTAAACAAACCCCCTTTGCATTCGTAACAAGATGGGCATTCCGAGTCATTTTGATGAGCTAGATTTTGTGGCTCAGTTCATTTGAAAGGCCCTGTCTAAGTAAAGAGCTTAAAAATAACCCCAAAATCATAAAACATTTCACAAATACAACTCAATTGAGGCAATTGTGCCTCATTGTAAATAGGGGAAGGCGGGGTAAGTTGTCACACTGTTCATACTCCCAACAGTAGACCCACTATTAAAAAAACCAAAAGCTACATTGTGTGACTACTTGTTGTGGTCAACATCCTGTTCACATGTGGTCAAGGTCACTCTAATCTGAGGTGTCTCATCATGCTCCTTCAAAACTAAGGAAAATAAATAAATGTCACTTTATGCAATAAAACAATGTTAGGTATGTGTGGTGTAATGAATTGCATTGTGGCAACAAGGACAGTATACAAGAAGGTGGGCATAATAAGCATGTAATGAATATGTAATTGCAATGAGGAAATGTGTTTTTGAAGGAAAGAAGAAAGGAAGGATAGAAAGAGAGGAAGGAAAGATGGTTGGAAATGATAAAAGACAGATGTTGGCAGCACACAACAGGAAATAATGTTAAAAGTAGCGAGGCAGACGAAGTTGCATAATAAACCAATCAGGAGTACAGCAAGGATTTTGACATAAATTACCGTTCTCTGACTCAGTATTATCAAAAGGTTACCAGAGAAAAAGTTAAAAGTCAGACAGCCTTGCTGTTTAAGCACTGCATCGGTTTTGTAAAGACTTTAAGTATTTCAGCACGTTATCTGGAGCATCATTGGTTTTATCTTAAAAGTAAATAAAAAAGATCTCATCCTTTTAACAATAGCATTCATAAAAAGCTGTTCATTTGCAAATAGCCCATGACAAATTGGCTAATGGATTGAATGCTATCAAGGATTTGGGACTAATTAGACTCTTCAATGTCCCCTATCAATGAGTGTGGAAGGATGTAGTTTCTGCAATTTCACACAAAAGGATGTATAAGGGAGAATTATATGACACATGCCTTTTTGTTTGTCTGACTTCCAAAAAAACTGCAGGGGCAAAAATCGGTGTAAACTAAAAAATGATCTTGTGCTATTCCCCTCACTCATGAAGGCTGCATATTTTCATATTAGCTGGGAGTGGTGATGTAATGGTCTTATGAGCCTCTACATATTATTATGTACATCTTCAATAATTTTAAATAAAGCACGTTCATGTGCCAACGTGGAACTGAGGGGACCTTTGAGTGTTAGCCATGCACTGGACAAGCTGAAATTGCCCCCAAGACTCCATCATTCGTAAATGTGTAAGGATAACATAACAGTCTGTCAAAAGAGAAACTGAAACAATAATGGCAAATGTCTTTCAAGTTGTCAAATTCACTTCAGTCAGGTGTTCACATTAGCGAGTTGTACTCTAGCTTTATCATGCAACTCAAAGTATAGCTAGATATTAGCTAATGTTTTGTCATGGAATGTTCTGACAGAATGGTTAATCACATCAAATTGTGTTAGGATTCAGTGTGTGTACACTCCATATGGTCAGCAAAGTCCATTAAACTCCATATGGACAATAAGTCCATTAAACTCCATATGGACAACAAGTCCATTGAACTCCATATGGACAACAAGTCTATTAAACTCCATATGGACATCAATCTGTCCAGTTAAAAAGCATAAGCTATTGTCAATCAATGTCACCTGTTTTGGTGCAAATTAAAGTGACAGCAGGTACACTGGAGAGGCAACAGCAAGACAAAGACCTTTCGCTGGTGCCGTGGCCGCTGCATTCCTCCTGGTGCAGGACAATACCGAACCTCGTGTGGCCAGAGTGTGTAGGCAGTTCCTGGATGACCAAGGTATTGATGCCCTCCTCACTGATGCCCTGATGTTCTTCAGACCTGAATCCAATTGAGAACCTCTGGGACAGTGTGTTTCGGTGCATCCAATTCCACCAAGCAGCGCCACAGACTGTCCAGGAGCTTACTGACGCCATGATCCAGTGTTGGGAGGCGATACCCCTGGACACCATCCGCCATCTCATCAGGCCTAAACTCCCATACTCCATGTCAGTTGGAACGCATCCCTTTAACCGGCAGGTGCACTTGGTTTTCAGTAACTTTTGTTGCTTTTGTTCTCAACTAATTATACAATGTACAGTAAAGACTTTTATCTTCAATACATTTCTTTATTTGAGGTGTGTGGTTTAAGTGTTCCCTTAATTTTTGTTGAGCAGTGTATTTTGGCCTCCACAAAGATAAAGGTAAATGTGCATTGAAAACTAATGTTGAATTGTTGGTCGACTTGACCAATGATTTTGAAGCATACCTGCAATATTACAGATAGTTATTTACAATACATGCCCATTCCTGCTTGTTGTACTATATTATGCATGGACCCACATTAGTATTAAGGCACATCATCTACTCAATATACCAAAGCAAATTTTACAAATACATTATTATTGGTTTTAACTAAAACCTCTAAACATCTTCCATGATGAACCCCTAATACTTTCATGATAAATGTTTAATTTGTCCATATTGTTTTTTAGGCCTCAACTGACCTCGCCTGATACAGAGAATGAAAAGACAGAGTGACTGGTGACTGGTTTCCATCTATAAATAAAGGCCTTAATACCCAGTGACAATATCTCTAAGATGCTGCTGTACCGCACCAAGTCTCACACGTATCACAATTTGGCAAGCTTAGATGCCTTCATGAAAGGGTAACGAAGCTCAGATAAACACAGTTGAGTCTTGCCACCACTGGAAATACTGTAAGCAACAAGACCATTGGAAATGTACTGTAAGCAACAAGAATTTATTAATTTGCTTTTAAGGATGGTGCTACTGAAATAATGGCAATAGGCATCAAATGCAATTTTGAGTAAATAAGGTAGAGAGGGGTTAGGTTTAGGGAGGTGTGGGAAGAAGCAGGGGTCAGGGCTTGGTGCAGGAGGAACTCAGTTGGCACCAGTGGCAGGGTGAAAGGCTCCCCTCTGGTGCCACTGCATGTCTCGGATGCGCCTGACGGACTGGATCTGGGGGAACTGGGCCCCAAACTCAGCACTATCCTTGTATTCCCCCTTCTCAAACAGGTACTGGTAGCCTCTGTAACCAGGGTACTGATAGCCCACCCAACTGATGCCCGACCAGCAGGGGTGAGAGCCATGGGATGAAAGAGAAGAAAAGAAAAGAAAAGTGTTTAGAGAAGAATTCAATAGAGTGAAAGGTGAACATATGCAGTTAGCAAAAAAAATGTTGGGGTCAAATATTGCTGTAAAAGAACTCCGCCATTGGATGACAGACTCACGTGCCACTCTGAACTCTGACCGAGGAGACCTTTTCTTGGTATCCGTGCGCATGGAAGCTAGGAACATCATCGTCTATGATCTCGATCTTCTTCCCCGCGAAACCGGGGTTTTCATAAAGGACAATCTTGTGCTCCTGGCTGTCCTGTGAGCAGAACGGGACAAAAGACACCATAAGAAACCGTCAGAGGCTCCTGAAAATGCCTGATCAAAAGTGTGGATTTTGAGTTCTAGAGGTAAAGGTGTGCTGTTACCACTTTAATGGGGCGGAATGCAAAGATGTTGTCGCTACGTCTGCTGTTGGTCCAGGAATCCCAGCGAGGATACTCCCCCTTCTCAAACACATATTGCTCCCCCTTGCAGTTGGCCTGCTCGTATCCCACCCATCTGAGAAAGCACATGAGTCCCAGGGGAAATAAAGGGAAAACAAGATTTATGTGAGTGATAAGTAACTACACATAGGGGGCCTCCAACTGCTAGGAAGCCCTTGATCGAGGGGGCCCCAAATCAATATTTGCTTAGGGCCCCTAAAAGGCTAGAGCCGGCGCTGCATACGTTATACTGTGCGTTTGTAATGGAACTGTTCGCCTGTGTCTGTTCATCCCCCTTTCAATCACTCACGGTCCACACAGCACCAATATGGAGCCCACTTTCTCCACGCCTGCTTCCTGGAGGTTATTACAGGGGCCAGTCAGCTCATGGCAACGTCCCTGGAAGTTCTCCTGTTCATAGATGATCAACTGTGGAGGACGATCAGACGTGATGTATTTTTAGGTCCTTTTTTGCTGTGCTCACCCCATGGCGTCTCGTCGTTCTTGATTCAGCCTGTTCTGCCCTGCTCGGCCTCACCCATAGCCATCCCTCAACCCTGCTCTCCTCCGCCTACGCCCTTCATCCTCCCCCTTTTGCCTCCCCCTCGGCTCCTCACCTTGAAAGCACTGGTGCCTGGCTGCTGCTGCTTGGATGCAGGGTTCTGGTGGTCTGTGGCCATAGTGAACCGGATGGGTTGTGATGAAACTGTACACAGGCAAACATATTATGGACAGCATTTAAGGTCCAGTGAGCTTGCAGGATAGTGGCAAATATAATGAAATAACAGTGCCACATAATCTGGGGTTAAATTCTGCACAGAACTGGACCTGTCGCGTACGCAAAACAAAGTTCCAGCCATCACCCTCCCGGATGAGCATTCCAACAAAATCAATTCCCTGACGCTCATTACGTTTCTATGTTTCTATGTTAAATAGCTTGTATGAAGATGAAAGTGCATTATCCAAACACGCCGAATAAATGAAGAGTAACAACGGGGAAGAAAAAAAAAATGTGTGAAGAGCGACGGACGTGTGTCTCTTACCAGTACCTGTCTGTGCCAGTGTGTTTGTGATGGCACGCCGAGCGCAATATATACGGCGCGCCAAGTGGAAACTCTGCCAACACTCGTCTGTGTCCAAACCACCCTCCAGATCAGCCTGCAATAGGCCGATCCGACGGTACCGCGGGGTCACCGCTCCACTCGACCCCCCTTCTTATTCCCCCTCAAAGCTATTTCATTACTTGTCGATTTTGCCCAGCCGGTCATTGTTCCCATGTCCACATGAGTCAGCGAAATCAGTGCCAAGAGTACCAAACTTACAATGAGAGCTGCCAGGCACCCTGGACCACCAGAGAGAGAGAGGGAGAGGGTGACAGAGGAGGGAGGGATGGATGGTGCCTGGTTGATAGAAAGGGATTGATTTTAACTCACGAAATACAGTTTCATCTAGGCTACATAAAAGGGGGTAATGGTTGTCAGAGTAATCAGTCTTTTGGTCATTGTTGGGAATTCTATTCAAGAGCATTTACTGGGAATGCACACAGTGCATGATACAACACGTTTGCTATTATGGCCATGTTTGGAAGCTGTCATATCATCTAAACCCATCTGTCAAAAAATGTTGACATGACGAAGACAACTTCTCCTGTTGGCAGGAGATGAGCAGTGTTGCACACGCAATAAGATGGGTTTAGTGTTTCACTTGTTAGATTCAGTCACAAGTACATTGCTCGTGTTTTGTTGAATGAGTACATTATTATTATAATTAATGGACATATTTAGAAATTAGAAATGTACAAACAAACAATGTTTGATCCTTTAATAGACACAACACTAAATTGCCATTTTGTGAGATAATCCTGTTGTGGTAAACACAAGAAATCACCCAAAGATACAAGGACTAAGTTTATCAGATATCAGTGTTAGGAACTTTTATTAGGTATTAGTTGTATTACTGTATTCTGTAGTCTCCACAAAAAACTACACAGATTAATGGAAGTCACTGAGACAGGAAAATATGAACATTGACACTTTCCTGGCCCTGTTACTACACACTGGGCCCTCTCAGGAAGGCACCCTAGCTTCTGAGTAGCAATAATGTTTTAGGGCACCTCCAAAATAAAAAATCACATGGGCCTAGTCCCTATGTTCCCAACACTGAGTGCCCCTCTGTCAGCTAATATACACCATTTCCTTCCTGTTGTTGTTCCCTATCATCACACGCTGGTTCTACAGTGTTGGTTGTGTTATACTGCAAAATTAACTTTGCAACTTCAGATGACAGGAATTCACATGAAATTTAAACAATAGTGTTGAATTAGATACGATCAGAGATGCAGTATTTAAATTACAAAAGAAAGAAAAAGGAGATGGAGAGAGTTCTCTGCAAGCGTTGGCCAAGTTTCACTCGCCAATTTGTATTATGTCATTAATTGCCCAAAATGCTAAACACCATTAGTGAAAAGGTATCAGTAATCTCATACGTGTTCAAATTGTGTATTTGTAACGACAGCTGATGACACTATTAAGATTAATTGGAATTCCATGTTCCCATTACAATAACAGCTGACTTGAACTTGAATAAAACTATTAGTTAAATGATATTTTCTAAGATGCCTTTTATAAATTAATTTATTAAAATGTCACTATATATTTACAGTGCTAAACTTCATATTTCATATTTTATTCTTCATATAGTGCTCTAATTTAAGATAAGGTTTATCATAACTATCTATTTGCTTTTCTTAATTGTCTCTCAACAGACTGAGTAGTCTAATAACTACAGGGCGAGAGCTACTGCAGAAAATGAGCAAATGGCTCTCTCTGCTGGTTGAAAAAAACGAAATGCCACTAGATTAGATTATCCCCCATAAACCCCGTTGAAAATGCAGGAAACCAAAAATGCACAATAAAAAAGAATGTTGATACTGAAAGTATGAGCACTTTGCTTTGCTGCTACAGTGCCACATGACCTTTACCAAAAACATGCACTAAAGCTGAACACTGATTGGCTGAAAGCCATGGTATATATGATCATAAACTACCATGGGTATCAGTCAAATGTATTTAATATAGCACTTTTTATACCAGCAGATGACACAAACTGCAAGCAACAACAAGAATGATTGGTTGATGACAGTGGCTAAGAAACACTCCCTAACAGGTTTGGAACCTAGGAAGAAACCTAGAGAAGAGCCAGACTTTCTTTGGCTGTCCCAGGTGAAGATTAAAGGAGTATTCCTTTTTGGGTCACATCAGCACATCTTGGCTGAATTATGAGGTATATTTCAGAAAGATGGCTCAGGGGGGTGTACTATATTTCATCAAGATGGCTCAGAGGGTGTGGTATATTTCAGCAAGATGGCTCAGGGCAAGATGGCTCAGGGGTGTGTGGTATATTTCAGCAAGATGGCTCAGGGGTGTGTGGTATATTTCAACAAGATGGTTCAGGGGGGTGTGGTATATTTCAACAAGATGGTTCAGGGGGGTGTGGTATATTTCAACAAGATGGTTCAGGGGGGTGTGGTATATTTCAACAAGATGGTTCAGGGGGGTGTGGTATAATTGCCAACTGCATCAGATGGCATTTCAGTATTCCCAATGATATCTGTAATGTTTATAGCACTGGAACAACTGGGATTCCCAAGCACCTGAGATCCAGCGTGTTCCAAGTGGGCGGGACATGCAGTGCCACAAGAAAGGATGTTACACCATTCCTGTCCCAACTCCTGCAGGGGCTCCTTCCCCAGCTCCTCCCCCAACTCCTACTTCAGCTCCTGTCCCAGCTCCTCCCCCAACTCCTACTTAAGCTCCTGTCCCAGCTCCTCCCCCAACTCCTACTTCAGCTCCTGTCCCAGCTCCTCCCCCAACTCCTACTTCAGCTCCGGTCCCAACTCCTACTTCAGCTCCGGTCCCAGCTCCTCCCCCAACTCCTACTTCAGCTCCAGCCTACGACAATATTGTCAATGTAGAGAATATGATACATTGCTGCAAAAAAAGTATCCAGGCAGCACTGACATGAAGACATGCATGAATAATTACAGTGAATAGGAGAGGGAGTAACGCAGTATGTGCAGAGCAAACAATGGGAGCAATACTTTTATTAACTGTTATTACTGCAGGTAGTCCCAACGAGTGGGATCTCTTCTACAAAGGAGCCCTCATGGCGTGCATCCAGAAAATGCAAAATACGTACAGTGGGGAGAACAAGTATTTGATACACTGCCGATTTTGCAGGTTTTCCTACTTACAAAGCATGTAGAGGTCTGTAATTTTTTTTATCATAGGTGCACTTCAACTGTCAGAGACGGAATTAAACAAAATCCAGAAAATCACATTGTATGATTTTTGAGTAATTACTTTGCATTTTATTGCATGACATTAGTATTTGATCACCTACCAACCAGTAAGAATTCCGGCTCTCACAGACCTGTCTTTAAAAAGCCCTCCTGTTCTCCACTCATTACCTGTATTAACTGCACCCGTTTGAACTCGTTACCCTTAGGAAAGACACCTGTCCACACACTCAATCCAACAGACTCCAACCTCTCCACAATGGCCAAGACCAGAGAGCTGTGTAAGGACATCAAGGATAAAATTGTAGACCTGCACAAGGCTGGGATCGGCTACAGGACAATAGGCAAGCAGCTTGGTGAGAAGGCAACAATTGGCGCAATTATTAGAAAATGGAAGAAGTTCAAGATGACGGTCAATCACCCTCGGTCTGGGGCTCCATGCAAGATCTCACGTTGTAGGGCATCAATGATCATGAGAAAGGTGAGGGATCAGCCCAGAACTACACGGCAGGACTTGGTCAATGAATATGAGGAAGGTGAGGGATCAGCCCAGAACTACACGGCAGGACCTGGTCACTGACCTGTTGCTGTTGATCAAGTTGTTGTTGTGGTAAAGGTGACGTCTTCACAACCGTCTGAGGTCCTATGTGCTATTTTGCTCATTCATTCTTCCCTCAAACCTAACCAGTCTGAAAAAAATCCCCATAGCATGATTCACATCCAGGCAAACATATGAATAGCATGTCATGGGAAAGGGTCTGAATAATTATTTACATTAAATATTTTCGTTTTTTTGTCAGACAGACGAAAATGAAAACACATGAATTCTGACTTGTAGTAACCCACACTATGCAAATTAAAACAAAATTCGAAAAAATTTACATTAAAATTGTAAAAATGGTAAAACACCCCTTTAAATTGCAACTGTAAAGTATAACCAAACACCTTCCAGATCACAAACCAAGATACCTGGTTTCGATCTGTGATCAACTGACTTAATCAGAACTGATTAATTAAACTGACTTAAATAAAATTGTTCATAGAGGATTTCACTGCTTAGTATTGCAAATCAGAGCAAAGAATCCACTACAGTTGGACAGGTACTTTCAAAAGAACAACAAGATTAAGTTGTGAAAAGGCACGGGGATGGACTTAAAAAGATTTCAAAGGCTTGGTCAAACCCTTGGAGTATAATTAAGACCATTTTAAAGAAGTGGAAGGCTAGTTCCTCTCTAGGATTTTCCCTAATTTTGGACCCAACAAGAGAATATAAAGGAGCCACTCTTGTTGTTTGCTTATTGGTGTTTCAGGATGAGTATCTGTTAAAACACTGCTGATCTTAAAAGGGCATAATAAAATAAATGTGTTTGTTTTATTTAAGGCTTATGGCACCACCCAGTCAGTCGTTGCATGGATCAGGCCATCCATCTAAACAGGAAGACCGGGCAATGAGGAGACTGATCAGAAGGCCTACCAAGAAGTCAATGGCGACTTTGAAGGAACATCAGACCTTTATGGCAAAGACTAGTGAATGTGCTCATGTGATCACAAATGCTTCACAAATCAAGCGAAAAAGTAGATGATACCAAAACCCAACCTAGGATAGAAGAGAAAACTGACTGAGCAAAATGCTGACAGATTCTTAGGAGAACCTCTGCCCGGAAAAATGGGAAGATTCATGTTATAACATGACAATAATCCAAAGCAACTGCTTACAGTGTCTGAAGAACATGAAGGTGAATGTCCTTGAGTGGGCTAGTCAATCCCCAAATCTGTGAAATTCCAGAATAGAGAATCTTTAGAATGACTTGAATTGTGCAGTCCATAACTGGTCATCATGCAATTTGATTGAGGTTGAACCACTTTGCAAGGAAAAATTGGTGTTCAATGATTGTTTGTGTGATTATTCAGAATAAATTTTTTATAACATTGTTGTTATGGACCCATGATCATCTCAATAGCTGTTTGTTCAATAATTTCCCAGGATATTCCAGTAATGAGCAGGATATCAAGAATTTCTAAAATCAGGATTTTTCCTAAGGGAAAAATTTTGCCAACTACCCAGGGACACCAAGAACAGAAGTGACGCTAACATGCACTCAGTTTCTGGTCAAACAAACTTTATTCGCCACTGAAACATACATAGCACTTCTCACTAAGCAGGAGCAGCATTTGCCATGGTTAGGGTGAGGCAGAGGGCGGGCCCTGGGTGGTAGAGACTTATGGAATAGGCTCTGTGTGGGGGGGTGGGGTGGTGGGGGATGGAGCCCAATCCTCTTCAGCTGGCCCCGGCAGCTGCAGGGGGGGCAGGGGGTTCAGGTACTGGGGCGGGAGCTGGGGCGGGAGCTGGGGCAGGAATGGTGAAACACCCCCGCTTGTGCCACTGCATGTCCCGCACACGTCGGACAGACTGGATCTGGGGAGCAGGGGAATCCCAGTCGTTCCAGTGCTTGAAGTCCCCGCGCTCAAACACATACTGGCGGCCCCTGTAGCCCGGGTACATGTAGCCCACCCATCTGGGAGAAAACAACAGACAAAGGAGTCCGTCACACTGAACCAAGAGAGATTCCAGAATGTGAGTTATCCTACGTATTCGTCTTTAAGGTTGTCAGGAGAAAGATGAGAGACTAACATAGATAAGATAAACTGCAAATGACAAATGTATGGAGAGATGGAGACAGAGCCACACTAAACCGGAGAACATGAGCTCTTACGTTCCATTGATGGCCTTGACGCTTGCTACATGATCTTGGAAACCATGGCCCCACAAACTGGGAACATCATCATCAACAATCTCCATCTTCCTACCAGTAAAACCTGGGCTCTCAAACAGGTGAAGCTTGTGTTCAGCACTGTCCTAATGGGGGACACATGGAGATGGGTACACATCAAATTTGTCAGTTAAGAGGGTTAATGAGAGCTGGCTGTTAAAATGGAGTGGGAGTGCTGAGACAGATATCAACCAGCTTGAGGAGGTTGAAAAGAACATGGAGGGCTGCGTTGGTTAAAGAGTTGAAAGCTTGTTGTAAGTACAACTATAATAATGTAATCCTATAATGAACAGGGGAGTATTGAGATGTTAAATGTGTGCTGAGGTGGTAAAGGAGCATTAAACTCTGAGATGCTCAGAGAAAGATGATTGGCCGAGAATGCAAAGTTGTTAGATGATAAACTTGTCAGTCATTCTAGGAGTGCCACCCACCACTTTGAGGGGCCGCATGGACCAGAAGGAGAAACTGTACTGGCTGTTGGTCCAGGTGTCCCACCGCGGATACTCCCCTTTCTCCAGAACAAACTGTTCACCGGTGAACCCCTGCCTGTCAAACCCCAGCCATCTGAAAGGAATAATGACATATCAGAATAACAGTTCTCGCAGGAAGTCAATCAGTTAGCCATATGTGGTAACAGATATACTTTTTTTGTTCGCACTTAACCTGACAACACGTAGTGTCGGGTAATATGTGTCTCTGTCAATGACTGCACCAGTACTCACGGGCCAGACTCCACTATCACAGAGGCAACCTTCTCCAGTCCCTTCTCTGAAACATCTTTACACTCCGTTGTGAACTCAGCCTTGCGGCCCTGGAAGTTTTCAAACTCAAACAGCACCACCTGAATAACAGATTGGAGGTGGCGGAGAAAACGTAATATTGAGAAAATAAAACAGGCAATGTAAAGTTACGAAAGATATAGATGGTTGTAAGGAATTTAAACCAGAGAGATAGAGAGAAAATTTAAAAACAAATAAGAGATCTTCTGCCAGATAAAGAGAAAGGCAGACAGAAAGATAACCAGACAGAGAAATAGGTAGACAGAAAGATCACCAGACAGAGAAATAGGTAGACAGAAAGATCACCAGACAGAGAAATAGGTAGACAGAAAGATAGCCAGACAGAGAAATAGGCAGACAGAAAGATAGCCAGACAGAGAAATAGGCAGACAGAAAGATAGCCAGACAGAGAAATAGGTAGACAGAAAGATAGCCAGACAGAGAAATAGGCAGACAGAAAGATAGCCAGACAGAGAAATAGGCAGACAGAAAGATAGCCAGACAGAGAAATAGGCAGACAGAAAGATCACCAGACAGAGAAATAGGCAGACAGAAAGATAGCCAGACAGAGAAATAGGCAGACAGAAAGATAGCCAGACAGAGAAAGGCAGACAGAAAGATAGCCAGACAGAGAAAGGCAGACAGAAAGATAGCCAGACAGAGAAATAGGCAGACAGAAAGATCACCAGACAGAGAAATAGGCAGACAGAGAGCAGGGGAAAACCTAGATGGGAGAGGGAGGATACAGGACCTTGTAAGTGGCTCCAGCTCCACCCTGGCTCTTCCCAGCAGCCAGCTGCTCAGGGGCACTCTGCTGCTCTGACATCCTCCTGGTCTACTGGTTCCTCTCTTTCAGGAGCAAAATCAGAGCAGAGACAGAAAGCAGAGGAACAGCCATCAAGGCAGACATTTTACACTGACCACCATCAGATGGTCTTCTCAGGAACAGTGCACAAATGCATACCTTATAATCAGACAATAATGTTGGTTAAAGAGCACTTTGGTGCAGACATAACCTGATCAGAACCACAATCGTTTCTTTATCCTGGGGGCCACTACTTATATACCCCCCCCCAAAAGAAAACATGAATCCTTGGGAAAGTTGTTTTTTCTGTCTGCAGACTAACCAAGGCTCTGTCAACCCCTCTGCCACAGATACATACACCTTTCAGTCCAGTGATTCCATCTTTCTCTGAGTGCCATAACGCTTCCTGAAAGCCCCTCAAAACAAATGTCCACCACACACGGAATACAATAATATGCTCTACACTTGCTTGTTCATACCGTATAATACAAAAATGTCAGTACAGACAATACCTTTACCAACTTCACACCTCACGACCCCTGTCATACGCAACCTAGACTCTGTCTTTCATACCACGATCCTTCCCAACCCAGTCCATCAAACACCTCCTCGTCCATCCCATCCAGCAACCACGACTGTTGGCTCTCCTCTCTCTTCACATGAAATCCGTTTACCAAGTGGTGTTAAATCCCTGTGCATCCTGAAGCACGTTTACCTGGATGTGTCTTCCGTGTTTGGGTAGCCTGTCTCTCTGCCACTTGGTGTTTTGGGTTGAAGCCGTTGTTGGGCCGGGGCAGGGGGGTATTTATGGTTTATTTCTGGCCACAGCAGCAGAAACGGGGGAGCTGTTGATACAGCAAGTCTGTCGCTCACATTGTGTCTGTGACGCTGCCTCTCAACGCAGGCATCCGTGTTGGCACAGGCCACAATGCTGTCTGCCCGGCTGCCAGGGTGAGGTGTGTGTGGGCACCGAGTGGGAGCCAAGAGGATTCAGCAAACCGCCCGACTCAGCAAACTGTGGTACACCCTACCCCATCAACCCCCCCCCACACACCACACACACAGTGGAAGACTCTACCCACCCCACACACACTCTAACCACACCCCACTGGGTATCTGGATATCACCAACCTTGATACACCACTCTCACCAACATCACAAACACACAACAGGGAACCAAAAAAACTCCCCAAAATAAATCTAATCTTTAGAGTATTCTTTTTTACATCCTGTTGAAATAAAATATCTTCCCTGATCAAATGGAAATGCCTTTGTTGTCCATGGAGCTGTAATGCTCTAATTTAATAACTCTGATTAAATTATTAAATGCTCAAAAAAATAGAGCACAAAAATGATACATGGCATAAAAAAAGTACAAGCCATTAAACCGAGCCAGTCTGTAACAAATTGTTGATAAAATGTAACTTTAACTGTAGGCCTAGGATTGGTACCAAGTCAAACTTTACAGAATGCACAACTTATCTCTTCACGGTTTGCAACATTCTATAATCACACCGTAACCCCAAATGGGAACTATTGAGTAAGCATCAAATAGAATCATTTGTAAGTTTTTTTCACCCTAATTTTTTTGAAATCTTGATCTGAAATGAGTGTAATGCAAGTAACATTTAGCCCAAAAATGACAAATCACAGTCAATAGCTAAACGCATTACATTTTTATTAAGTTTTCATACATTTGGACACTGGCTTTACAACAGTGCAATATACATACTGTACTTCAAATAAAAAAAGAAAAAAAAGAAATGAAGATAAAAAAAATAAACCCTTATACTGACAGAGTTATACTGTCGTGACAAAGTTGAACCATGAACAGACACACCGTAGGAATGAGAACAAACACTCAAACGGCACATTGACTTAGTGTTTTCCGACACCGGGGACGAACACGTGAACTGTGGGACACCATGCCACCCAACAGCCAGGGTCCAGGTCAGCGCTGGGGGGCGTCAAGGAACAAAGTGCAAAAGAGATGCCGTGGAACAATGGAGCATAGCGGACACGGTTGGGGACCCAAGTCAGCTCTGAGCTCGAAGAATACTCGTGCAAATAGTGAGGTGCAGCAAGATGACACCCTGGCCTCAAAACAATCTCCTTTATTCCCAATCCCCACAGGAGTAGTAGAAGCAGGCCCCCCCACCGTTCCACCGTGCGCCCAAACCGGAGAGTAAACACCGCTGATATCCAGAATGCGTGACTGTACCCACTGCTACTTGGTGAGGCCTCATGTGGTGTGTGAGCAAGGCATGACGGGACAAGAGCGGAGACTGCGTGCACATCTGTGGTGAATTGCATGTGAGATTGCTAAATGCAGCGGACGGAAGCGAGGGCTTGGACATGAATGTATGGCTCTTGGGTAAACACAGAAAATGTTCTTGTGACGCTCACTCACTCGTCATTTCATCGGACACCGACGGAAAAGGACAGTGGCCAATAGGAAGACCAGGCAGATGAATGCTTGTATGTGACAGAGGTCAATGTGATGAAACCCTCCCCCCTTTCCACCTCAACATACAGACGTCTGGACAGCAGGACAAAAGACACTGAACCAATAGCATTCCCCTTTAACATTTCTCAGCTCCTCAGTGAGTCTGTGACCTCAGTCACTGCTGTTGTGATGCTTTAAATGCTCTCCGAGCAAGACTAAAACTCTTTGACATGTTATTATGAATAAAGTTTCAAATCAGCAACAATACAACATAGCGTTTCATGATTACAGATACATACCATCTTTAAAACTAACACGTAATATACAGCCTGGCTGAGCGTTAGTTCAGCAGGGTTTTGTTCGTTGTGGTCGGAAGTGTTATCCTATGGCTGTGTGGCCAACCCCCATTCACTGACCATTGTGTAAACGCACAGACAAACCTGAACAATTAGATTAAAAACTAAAACTAAATCAAAGATATATCTTGTGGAGGTGCTGGACTGTCCATCGGCTTATTGAAGCACTTCCACGTTAGGAGGCATGTGCTCCCACAAGTTGAGCGCTCCTGATACGGGGCCGGTCAGGAAACACTGGGCTCCCCGCATCCCACGATCCACCTGGCACACGGGTGGGGAGGCAGCTAGCACCCAGCCAAGCATCCCCCATGCGTTCCCCCTTGTGTTCCCCCATGTGCTCCCTCTTGCTTCATCCATGAGATGAAACAATTCTCTGTAAAAGGCACCATGCACAAGTATGCTACCCAGGCAGGGGGAGGACAGAGAAAATAAACAAACAGATGACAAACTATAGGTGACAAATTACAATGTCAGCAGCAGCACAGTTCCCATCTTCTCAGGGTCAAAGGTTAAGGCTTCTGTCTCCAATTCTCCACCAGATTCTTCAATTTTAAGGCAACCTATAGAGGGAAGATACAAACCCATACAGATTTTATACACAAGTCATATATTTGCAAAACAGACACGGGGAGTATTTTCGAATTCTGAAAAAGGCTGATTGCATTCGGCACAAGTACTCCATGGAAGTAAGGTGAGAACAGGTGAGGAAGACTCAGGAAGAACATTTCACAGAACGCTCACCTGCTCAACTTAACAGTCATTTTCATACTGACTCAATCGCTTCTTTGACTTCAGCTCCCTCAGCCACTGTGGTGAGGCCTCCTCCCTAAACACACACACAGGACAAAGAACACGCGGTCACTGATACGGCAATCACCGGATGGGGTTACTAAATGCTGGAGGGGGAGGACACAGGGTCACCATCTTACCCATTTTCTTTCCCTCCGGTGGGGGGGAGCACGCGGGATGCCCGGGGCAGGAAGGGGGATTTAGGAGCACGGGACAGCACGGAGGGAGAGGGGGCGGGTCCGTCGGCCTGATTGTCAGAGTCACCTCTCTTCTTAAGCTGTGCCTGCCAACGGGAGACGTGAAAGGTCAGAAATACAGAAAAAATACAGTTGTGGAACACAACAGTATACTGGAGGACTCAAAACATTTGTAGTTTTTTAAATCCAGCTAATTGACTTTATTTTAGCAAAAAAATTTGCATAATGAAATACTAAATGAAATGATATAAATGTACATCGGCATGAACTTAAGGTGAACACTACTATCATAGCCAAAAGTTCACGCCCTTGCACTTGACTCAAAATGTACTATATCTTCAAGAAAACTGCTGTTTGCAGGTTGGTTTGCCGTTGATTACAGATACATAAGAATCAAGAGAATACCAAGGCGTTTTGGACAAGCACAATGTCACACCCAGTGTCAGAAAGCCGGGTTGCCACTGAAGTTAACAGGTCTCAGCTGGACTGTTTTAAAGGGCCATCAATAACTCCAAATATAAATCCTATCGCAAACCTACGGAGTGACCAGAAAACACCAGTTTTAAGACACCCTTCAAATCTGGGAGAACAGAATCAGTTGGCACCAAAAGAGTGGACCAGCCTGCCAGAACAGAGGTAAAGGAAGCTCACGAGGGGCTATAGGAAGCCTGTGATTGCAGTCATTTTGACCAAACACTGTGCTGCCAAAAAAACATTTCCAGAAATATTCTAATTAAAAAGTACATAGTAGGTTCTGAATGAAAACAACCGTTCTGTAATATTAACAGTGAAATAAAGTATTATGTAGACCAAATACT